>CAAKHC010002602.1:0-26131 GCA_901007825.1 Macroramphosus scolopax
GAGCGGAGGATACGCTGGGTAAAAACACACACTCACACACACACAAACACACACACACACACACACACACACACACACACACATGCAGGTCTGGAGCGACAGTAGATCTCAATTTATCGCTTGAAGAGATGAAATGCAAAGACGGAATCGGAGTAATTTGACAGAACTTGCCTTCAAAGCTTTCAAAACACATTCCACTGAATTTACACCGAGAGTCACGGGGAGACCGAGAGGGACTGCACGGTGTTAGTAGGTACTATATCGTGTCAGTTTCATAACATGATTAAAAACTTATTAACCGAATATTACATCCAGTGTTCATTGTCAACAGACCAGTAAAACAGCTCAATGCGAGCTCCCTTGTGTGGACGCATAATTCCAATTCCTAACTAATAGGTATTGCAGCATTAGGACCGTCTGTGGTGTAGCGGTGCTTTGGCGAACGATGCCACCTCATCCAGTCAACTTTCCCGACGTACAGGAATGTGGGCGGCATTCATGCATTTGCTCAGGCAACGCGTTTCTATCTCTAATGACAGAAAGCCACGCAACAAGAAAAAACGACTCGATTCCAAACACCTACACCGACGGACAGCTTACCTGCTCCGCGCAGAACGAGGACGCGCCGGCCGGGAATGTGGAGCTTCTGTCAGCGCCTCCAAACCTCGATCCGAGGCGACACATAGCAACACAATTTCCCCCTGCACAGCTTCAAGTTCCCCCACAGAGCAACCCTTTTTATCCATCCTCATTGGCCACCATTGGAAAGCGCGACATCGTGCGGCCGACAAGAGCGCGCGGCGCAACAGGTGGATGGAGGGAAGGATTGATTTGGATGCTGCCTTTAAGTAGTGTCGGAATTATACGGAGTGCCATGTAACATTAACATGTAATCGGATTGATTTTTTCAATCTAGAGTACTATTTCATTGTCGCGTTTCAGCCTGAAATTATTAGTGACTGCTGTATTCCAATCCAGTCTCAATTAACGCTAAATAATATCAATGGTTTGCAAAATAGCACAAAAACACATGGTAAATAAAATTCATTTAAGATATTATTTTAATTTTTGCAATGAATGAACATTGACAAAATATTTTATAACAAACCAGTTCCCAGGTCATTCCTGCTGTTGCTCAATTTTCCCACAGCAGCACAATGTGTGGAAGAAAGTGTCCGTCCGTATTTTGTACACTTTCTTACACCTTCATTTATTGCTGTATCATGATGGAGGTTTCCAAGAAGCACCCAAATGCAGCATTGGATCACCCATGGGAATCTAGAGAGGAATTGTAGATGAGACCCAGTGATTTCATGGCTGCATTCCAGACCAAAGGGTTTAATCCCTAATCCCCTCTCCCAGCTCAGACACAAGGCTCTATCAGTGCAAACAAAAAGTTCATTGGCCCTAACACAATGAACACCGTTTGATAAGGACAAAGACATACTGCATTTCCCCGGAGTTATCATATTAGGCCTATTTAGACCAATTAATAACTATAATGAGAATAATAAATAGTAGTAGTTGTATTATTAGCTAGTGGTAAGTAACAGCAGTATTAGTTTTTGTAGTGGTAGTTAAAAGAGTCCAGAGCAGAGGACGTTTTCAAAATCGATTGTGATATAGTTCTTTTTACCGTTCATTGGCAATAATTGAGATTGCTGGTTGCACTGATTTGTTGTCCATGCGATCAGTAGATGGTGCTATTTCTCCAGACTTAATTTAGTAGAAGTGAAAGCTAGAAAATGTGTAGTTTCCGGTGCGTGACAACCATTGCCTTCAAATTAAACCATGATGATTGCCACTCCGTAGGGCAGTGACAAACCTCTACAGCCAATGAGATATAGAAAAAGTTAGTAAGAAACTTTAAATTTAAAACTGCGAAAAAGGCACCATATCTTGATCTACCATCCATCCAAACTTTGGATTTTGTTAGTTTTCAAATAGTGAAATGTTTCTTTCCCAGCTGCACCGGCTGTTTCTATGCCGACTCTGAAACACCTTGCTTACACTGGTTGTGTTATGAGCCGCAATATTCTTTAAAGTAAGTATAAGATAGTTTTCTCATCTATTTTGCAATGATTATTACTGAAGCATGGAAACATGTTTGACTAAAAATATTACTCTTATTTTGAAAAGTTTGACCGGATGTAGTCTAGTCTCTTCCTGGTCGTCATGACGCTTTGTTGCGGACCACCCGTGATGGACGATATCAGCTGTGCTACTCTGTAGTGTTGTCCGAGGGTTTATATTTGTTACAGAAAAGTGTGAGAATGTGGGGAAAGTTAACAGTGACCCAAAAACATCCTCAAATCTGCACCAAGTCTATTTTCTCAGGTGAGAGATCACTGAAACGAAGTCTACCCACCTTTGTTTGCATCCGCTTCACAAGTCAAACAATGACAGCGTGTAAGCTAATAAAAAACTAGAGCGGAAATCTTTTGAAATACTAATTTGGGATGAACAGACAAGCAGTGGTAACACCTGTGAATTCTCAGTACATATCGCAATTTTAATTGTTGATTTTGGACAGCCTGTATGATCTAAATGCGTTGACAGGGCTACATCTTTCTAACATCTCTTTCAGACTCGTTAAATGACCGAGCAAGTCCTGAGTCATCTGTTTTATGAGGTAGGAGTGTGTGTCAGCCTTGTTTGAATGCATGCTGATGTTTGTTGCCACATTAAACACTCATTTGCTTACCATTTGGATGCAGCAGAAGGATAAATCCTGCCTCTGAGGAGCAGACACGCCGGGTTTCCTCCCCATGGCCACCGCGCGTTTCCCCGGGAAGGGTGTGGACGTGGCGGCCGCTAACTGGAGCGCCCCGGCGCTGGGCCGACCCCTGTGTGTGAACGGGACCCCGTGGATCCTCTACCTGCTGGAGGAGTGTGTGGACAATGTGTGGGAGTACTGCAGCGTGGTGATAGGGCTCATATCCATGTTCTGCTTTCTGTTGTCCACTCTGCCGTAAGTAGATAGTGATGTTTAGCATCCTAGTGAAGCTTTTGGCTGTGCAGTGAAACTTTTATTTTTCACCATATGTCCAAAACATATCTACCTACTATATCCTATCAATCAGTATATTCTGTCTGTATTATCTAGTCAGGTCTACGAGGCGTATCGGAATGGTAAAGTGGAGGAGGCCATGTCTTTTGGCTTTCTCTTTTTCCTCTTCAGTGGAGACCTGACCAGTTTTGCAGGCTGTTACCTCACCAGCCAGCTTCCCATTCAGGTGAGTGCTCACAAGGTGTTGGGGTCTCATGTGTCCTTACATGATGTCCCATGTAATAAACAAGCCTGCAGCAAGACAGTTTGTCTGTGATATACTACCTCACCAATTGAATTGTCTGTGGCCCAGTTAAGATTTGGCATTATCATGCATCCTCCATCACAAGTGGACAGCTCAGGTGCAGGTGTGAACGCACCCAGGATGCACGGAAATGCAATCACTCAGACACCATTCGGAGGTGGTCAAAGACCGCCACATTCTTTTAGAAGTGTGAATGAAAACATCACCTGGGCCACATTGAAGGACCACCTAATCAACTGGCATCTTCTGTGTAAGCAGAAGTAAATTCTCGTTATTGCATCAAAGGCATTGTTTTAGTTTTTTACACTCCTTGCAAAACATCTTGGACCATTTGGTTTGCCTGGCTGGAATTTGCCAAGGGATAAACCCAATCTCTATTGTTTGGAATTCTTCTTCTTCTTTTTATTTTTAATTCCCCACCAGGTACTGCTGCATCCCATCAATTAAAAACAACAGACAAGCTGTCTTGGTACAGGGTTGTTTACATTCCAGTGTTCATGCTGCTAATTATGCTTTTACGACAGACCAAAGAAATGTCAAAGTCACTCTCAGTTAATTCAAAAAAGAAAATCTCATTATACATTTGTGTCACTACCTGATCCCTATAGAGGGAACCACTGCACAGCAGGAAGTCCTATATTCAGCTGTCATACATATCTAATATTTCTTTTTTGGTCCCTGTCCTTCTCTCAGGTAGTCACAGTGGTTTTCTACATCTTCACAGACCTGATTCTCATCTCCCAGTTTGTATACTATAAGATCAAGAACAGCTCCAACAGAAGTAAGCCCTGACATTATCTTCTCCCTTGAATGTAAATAGGGCCAGCGAGTGATCCCTGCGATGTATATCTAGTATGAGGCTCCACATCAATGATTGCCGAACTAGGAAATATTTAATAGTATAATACAGTAAACGTTGAATCTTAGCTGTGAGGCATTAACATTGTAAGCAGGCGTCTTGAATTAATACAACACAAATAGTCGGATTTGCTTTTTAGATTATTTGCTTATGTGTCTTCACTTTCAGTCCTCTGCTTTATGTTTGTGTGTGTGTCTTCTAGAGAGCCCTGTGTTGAAGTGGCTGTGCTTCCTGTGGTGTGGCGCTGCAACATTAGTCCTGCTAGTTTTACCCAAACTCCTCATAGACAATAGTACTACATTAGATATGCAGGTAGGTAGATTTGATGTATAAATAGGGACTATATTTCAGTGTTCAGAAATATTTTATTTTGATATTCACAAACACAACCTTTTTGGCAGAGGAATATTATCTGTCATATTGTCTATTACTGTGTGCAGGTTTTTATATTAACCCTGATAAAAGTTAATCTAAGTGTGGAATCTTGCCTGTAGCAGAGGTATGCATGCTCATAGTGCACTTTGAGTTGTACTTCTGTCCAACATTCACAATTCACATTCATTCCCCTCTCTCCCTGCTCTTTTTATCCTTATCCCCAGGGACCAACTACCTCTAACTCGGTGGAAATTACTGGGTATATATGTGGATACCTGGCGTCTGTCTTCTACCTTTCTTCCCGTTTCCCTCAGCTCTATAAAAATGTAAGTGACAATTTCTTTGTGTGACAGAGATGTGGAGTTTATTATCATTACACATGTGAGAGCTCTAAGACAGCCCTCATAGGCTCTTATTCCAGAGGGACGGCCAAAAAACTCATGATATTATATATCAGTTGCCTGTAAACCGGATATGTTTGTGGGTCTAAAGGGGGATTTCTTGTCAACATGAGAAGCAGGTATGGAACATGGCTGAGCTGCCACTATTAATCACCAGAAGGGATTGTCTCAGGAGGCTTCCAGATCCAGACAAACACATTCCCTTACTTTTTTATGATTTGTCAGATTTGCCCTGTGGGAATTCCTGCATGATCAAACATGTCTTTTCAACTTTATTATTCGTGGTGGCAATTCACTCATCCAGTTTGTTGGAAAAGTGATTCATGATCATCTTAATATATCTAATACTAACACTTGCGGGTTGCCTTGTATTTCTTGCATCCAGCCCAGATGGAAATCTGCTGAGCAGTCACATTGTGTTGCCAAGCAACATTTCAGCATTTCATTCTCTGGGGGTCAGACTGAAACCCAACAGACACAACATCGAATCAAAATCTATTTTATTTGTAAAGCACATTTAAAAACAACAGCAGTAGAGCAAAGTGCTGCTTTGTCAGAGTCCGAGGACCATAACACCAAACACTGAAAAAAAGCAAATTATAAATTTAGAGGCCTGCAGGCTATATATATATTATGTGTTTGGTGATTTTTTTTTCAGACGAAACATACACAAACTTTCTTGTCATTAATTTCTTTATTGGAAAATTCAGGCATATTTCTAAGGCTTTTGGAAATATTGCTAGACATGTATGATGGTTTCAGTTTCAGGTTTGTATATAATGGGAGGGTTGGATGTTGGCCTTGGCAGACCTCTTGACTTTCTGAGTGCATTTCCCGTTCAGAATGAATCCATTGTTGTTTTCTGTGTCTCCAGGGGATTTGTTGAGAGTTATGGATTAAAGAAATAATACCAGCCTCATCCTGGTCACAGTTATTTGTTTGGTGTGCGAGTCCACAGATTGTTTCGGTGAAACAGGACCTCAACTTGTGGTGAACACATGGCATCTGACCTTTTTCCTTTTTCACAGACTGGGTTTTCACATGTGTACGCAAGGCGGTGAAGCTCCAGTAATAGCACAGTGTTAAAGTAAATAGGAGGAGAAACCTGTTGAAAGCATGAATAATACTTTAAGCCAGTCCTGTTCCACTACTTGGTGAACAAGTAAAAGTAGAATAAACCCTCTATATAAACTCTTTCCTTTCTAGTTCCAGCGACAGTCTACGGAGGGCACCTCCTATCTGTTGTTTGCACTGGCCATGATGGGCAATGGGACGTATGGGTTGAGTGTCATAGTAGTCCTACCTGCACTGAAGGGCTCCAAACAGACCTTCATCATCAAACATCTCGCCTGGCTCATAGGCAGTCTGGGAGTTCTTATACTGGACTTCTTTGTATCCTTGAAATCCATGACTGTAACATATTTAAGTTGCGTAGAAAATATGTGCTATCTTTTATCTGTTAGGAGGTTATTGGAAAATCATGATCTAATCTTCTTCTCACTTCATATCCAGCATGTATATTCAAATATCAATGTAATGGCTGTTATGAATCATGATTATTAAGTTGGATACTGAAGAGATGAAATATCTTGTGCTTCCATTTACCACAGTTATTTGGTGTCCTAGTCTGTCAGGTGTTAGAGAACAAATTTGAACCTTCAGTGCCACCAACTTGCACCTAACCGGGAAATTATGTGTTGCCTGTCTGACATAGCTGCAATAATTGGCATGTATCCACACAAAGAACACTTTTTATAACACGTGAAACTCATTTTATTTCTCCATGAACCTTAACCATGTCAGGTGACGGCCCAGTTCATCATTTACAGGAAGAAGACGTCTGCAAAAAGCAGCACACTACTCCACGTCCCAGAAGTGGAACCTCTCCTGTGTGAGGAAGAGGAGCTGTCAGTGTTGTAGCACACAGGGCCGACCGCATCATGGATTAGTCAGACTGCAGCCTGTCTGAGATCATTCTGTGGATTTTCTCTGGTCATTGATTTACTCTCTTATAGACAATATAGAAGCAACCAGCATTGTATTTCTATTCCGTCTTTGTGGTCTGATTTCCTGCTGTTGACGGGGAAAACAACAGTCTCCCTGTGGTGAGAAAGCAGGAAGATCAGGTGATGACATCACTGGAGAATAATTTAACTTTAGTAAAAATGTAGTACCATAGTTTTTAGTATTTTTCTCTTCTGGCATTTTTCAGTACTGCCGTTTCTGATTAATTATTTCACTGAGGTCTATAATAACTGTTATTATATTTTTCATTGGGGACCATACACACACACACACACACACACACACACAGGGGAAGAAGCTTCATGCCAGATGTCTTCTCATGAATGCAAGCTTTAAGAAAGGGAAGTGCCTGTTTAGTCACTTTTTACTGGGGTAAATAAAGTCAGGATTGCTAAGGTGCCTGTAATGAAATGTTGTTAACGTATCCAGTATGTCAGTGCCATAAAGTGGTATGAAGACGGTAACAGAGGAAGAGAATAATGACGTTGCCTTACTGACAGTGTGGTGGCGTTTTTTCATTTTCTTTTAAGCTTTCTGCCGCCCTGGAAAAACATGCATTTTTAATTAAAAGGCACTCTTAGTGGTGTAATGACTTCCTGTTTTGATATTCAAAGACATGTCAGAGAAAGAGTCCAAGACGGGTTGATAATGTATTTGTCTGATAGATCTAAGTATAGGAATAAGGTGTTATTTAAGACTTGTTAAAATAATGGAGTTCAAAATTAGTTAGCACCTTAAAGAAATGCTTTCTATTCAGTTGTCGGGTTTAAAGTGAAGGAGATATTCTTGTCAAGTCAGTTTTATTTATAAAACGTTTCCCTTAATAACATGATTAGAACATTTTACAGAACAATTCATGACAAACACAGATGACAACAAAGGAAACACAAATCTGTCTTACTCTTGATATGTGACGAAACAGTTAAAGTCCACTAACAGCCGGTTAACAATGTGACAGAGAACGTACTGTACTTGCAGGCATCTTTTTCTACCTCATTTTAAAGTGAACATTGTTTATTTGTGTGGAAGAACATTTGGCTTTAATTGGAGTAAAATGATTCATGCGTGGAAAAGCATGTGTGTACAATTGGGCAAGAGAATAAACTTCTCATTTCATAGTTAAATGCAAATTAAAATTTATGTTTCAACAAGTAAAGTACATATTCACAACTACTAAAGTAATAAACTATATAATTGGTAGTCATTACTAGCAGGACAATATATCGCTGTCAGATTTTTCATACGATGCAATAATGTGGAGTTTGTTGATGTGGGAGATTTGTTGTGTGTGGAAAATGAAATACATTCACAAATATATGCAATTAGAATTACATTATGGCTTATTTTATAGATATTTTTGTATTACATGGTTGCTATTTCAATTGATTTGAAAGCACTATTTTTCAATCGAGGACAAAACCTTCCATATTTATTGCACATTTACTGTGTAACATGTAGTATTTATATAACTATAATTTTTATTTTAAATGTGACATTGCATTGCTAAGATGTATTTATTTTCTTTGTGCACAACCATAATTTTTCCAATGTTCTTAGCTAATAATACTTTCATTCTTTAGTCTATTCCAGGGAATGTTTATTGACAATGTCCTCTGTTATTAACTGTATGTATGTAATAAATAAACGATGTCCTCAAATAAGATATGTGTCTACCAGCACACTATTTGCATTGTATCTTAATATATTATCACAGGACCACAATAGATCCTTGTGATGTGGAAAGTGTCTCCCCTCACGTTCGAAGTCGCTGTTTGATGGAGCTCTGTGGTGACCAATAAATTAAAAGTATTCCTGTGAGGGCGGGAACAAGCGCGTGTCTGACTCCTCGGGGGCGGGACTTCCTCTAGACTTGCTGTTGGATGGCAGGCAGCTGCTCGGCTGACACGTAACTGAAGTTAAAGGTGCCATGGAGGCCTCGTCGGGGATTTGAAGCTGCACTTTTTTTTTTTGCAAAGCTTGATTAAATTGCGTCGGAAAAGCAAAAGTTGGTACGGGAGAGGAAAACGAGTCACCAGCCTCAGTTCTTCCTGCATTTCAACAGAGAGCAGGAGTTTGACGTGTAGTCAAACGGAAATCTAAGCGGCTTCTTTGAAGTAATAACTAAAGGAAAGTCGTGAGTGGACGTCGCTGCGCTAAAATAATGTACACATGAGCTCATGTTAGCGCACAACTCGTAATTATCTGCGTGGAAATGTTCATGGGCTGAGGCGGAAAGTTGCGTCGGGAAGTTTCCAGCAGCAGACACGGGGCTCACTCACGCAGACGGCGGGGAGGGGCGCGGGTCTAACATGGGAAACGGGGTGTGCTCGCGGAGGCAGCGGAGGATCTTCCAGTGTCTCCTGCTGGTCACCGTCGTTTGCGGGATGATGTACGGCGGGATGATATCCTATGAAATGCACAAACAGTTGAGGAGGACGGAGGCGATGGCACTGAAGTACCAGCAACACCAAGAGTCACTCTCGGCGCAGCTCCAAGGTAAACACGGTGTCGGTGATTAACGGTGTTGTGTAAATAACGGTGTCTTGTCGCTGGGGGAGTGACAGGGTTGAGCGTGGGAAGTGGTTTCTTTTGAACATAGCAGATATCCATTTACGAATCTGCGATTTCATCATTGTTCTTGCGGGCAACGGACGACACCTATTAAAACAAATGTGGCTTCATTAGATTCACAGTGAGCCATAGTTCAGTTCACAAACTTAGTCGATTTGTTGAAAGTTCTCTCATGTCGTACGACTGTTTTACACCTAAAGTGCGCTGTGAGTGGTTATAGCATGCAGGGGAAACTACATTTTAGACCAGATATACATCGAAGTGAACGATCAGGTGTCCTGACAGAGATTCCTGGGCAGAGTCCATTGAAAGTACCGACTGACGTAACTGAACTGTAATTATGCTGTTGTGTGCTGGTTGTTTCCCAAACGACACTGCTTGACCTAACGTGGCCTTCTACTCTCGTGACAAACTTGGTCCGGATCCAAGCAAATAAAGTTGGACATGGCAGTATTATGCGCATGACTACTTTAAAAGTATAACTAGTTAACCATGAGCTTAACTAACCATGTATGATTGCTGAGCAGAGGCCAATGCACAGACACACCCACCCACACTCGGCTGTAGTCACTGTGTCCCCAGGCTCACCTCAACAGTATACACTTTAGTACACCTTGAGGTCATGAGGTCAGACATCTGCTCCTGCCCACCACAGCTGGAGAAGGACTAAGGAGATAAGGACTATAGTCACCTTGGCTTCAAGCAATGGTTGTGAAGAATGTTTGCATAAAACCGTAGCCATCCGGGTGCCGCACCAAACCTGTATTGTGAGTTGTCTCACATACTGTTAAGACCCTTTTAAAGATTGTTTAAGACAATTTTCAGTGTCTTACTGTAAATATTACAGCTATGTTAACAGCCTACTGAATAATTGATGGCTTACTGCATCATCATACATTAGTCATTGACATTTAGTTCTATTGACAAAAGACATGTACAAAGCACTATAGAATGTTACACTTATGTATTATTTAAAATTCCTTTGTTTTGCATACTATGAGATTACAGCATGGTAAATATATTTTACCACAAAGTAAGTAACTCAGTAGATGAGGACTGATCCGTTGACTATATTGCCCAATTTGGAAAGTGGTGAGATAAATGTTGTTTATTAAAAACCTTATTTTCCGGGATTCCTTACACACTTTACCTTTGTGAATTACTTTTTTCCCTGCAGTAACACTGACTTACTCACTCCATATGAGCCCGCAACCCTTCACCGTGCCTACAGGAAGTGGTATTTTGTGCCTTGCCATTATGCCTGTGAGCTTAAAATTACCAGCAGTGCAGTAGGGCCGATCCTACATGGCTTCATTCATAGAGAACAAGGCTTTT
This sequence comes from Macroramphosus scolopax, assembly GCA_901007825.1. Taxonomy (NCBI): domain Eukaryota; kingdom Metazoa; phylum Chordata; class Actinopteri; order Syngnathiformes; family Centriscidae; genus Macroramphosus; species Macroramphosus scolopax. The sequence goes on from CAAKHC010002602.1 coordinate 10,881, forward strand.
GACCACATCTGGGAATGAAGTACTGTGTTTAATGCAGCCTTTTGATCCACCTAAACAGCAGTCATCTCTCCCGATCGTCCACAGTATGATCCGGGACACCTAACGGGATGTAGCCTAAGATCAAACATGTTTGTTTGATTAACATGTCAAGCTCTGCAAAAACTTGACATCATTTGTGTTGGTGAGAAGCAACCTGGTATTCTGTAGCTGGCAGGCATGTTTGTGTATGAAAATGTGTAATGTTACCTGTATTACACAAAGTTCATTCATAAAAAAAAAAGAAAGACATCTCTGTGAGAGTTGGTATCTGTCCCACATTCAACAAGCTATAAGAACTACTTCATGTTAGACCTGCCCGTTTTTTCTTTCGGTAAACAGCTACTTATACTCAGGTGTTGGTTGATGTTATTGAGATTTATCCTATTTCCTTCCTGAAGGACCCTAGTGAAGCTGATATGTCTAAAACCAGAGCAAAACCAAATAATCTGACATTTAAGAACGTAACAAGAATATCTAAACTTCCTTTACATTGCTCAAATTGTGTACCACCGCACCCAAATTCCCATTGTGAAGTGATGAACCATTCAGCCGACCACACTGCCCGGGCGACTTGATATGCATGGCTGACTGTTGAACGCTGTATTTTGTGTCCTGAATTTTAGGGTTGGGCTACAGCTTGAGGGTTATTGAGCCAGCCGTATTGATTTTCTGTTAGCGATTCTTACCACCGGCTGGAGGTTTTCGCCATTTAAAAATGTCAACTGGCACTTTGTGGTAGGTGTGTGTGTGTGTTATGTGTCCCTGCGATTTAGCTAATCAATATTACAAAAAGACAGTGTGTTCTGCCGTCAGTGATGTGGTCCGGAAGAAGGCGACCTTTGTATAATGTTGCGATTGTTCAACATTTACTAATAAAGTGTATAATTTAAACCAAATGAATTCATTTTATGAGGTAGTACGCCCTCAAATAAGAAAATATCCTCTTTGCTGTCATCTGCATTTAGTGATATCAAATATATATATTGTGAGACCTTTTGATCAGTAATTTACTGGTGTGTAGGACATCCGTCAACCAATTTTAGGCTGCCTTTTGCTCATCAGCTTGTCAGGTTGTTTGAAATAATTCTGTGCATGCTGTAAGTACTTACTCTGCACTTACAGTCATTGGCTGAGTAATATTTATATTGAAGGGACATTTTATATTTGAGCCCGGCCAGATGTTCTCTCATGCTGATTGGAACGCGTCCCAAATGTCTCGTTGCAAGAACTCCCTGTTGCATAACACCTATTTGCACTCAGTTTTTATTTCAATTACTAAACATTAATCAAATTGCAGCCGTCTCTAAATAAGAGTAGTTGCTGTTGATCTGAGTTATTTTTTCTTGTCCATTGGATTAAAGGAAAAGTACGTGCGTTTTCTCAGTTAAAGGTGTTCTTGCACAGTTGCTTTGTATTTTCTGACAATGACAGACTGTCATCAGCAGTAAGGGGTAGAAAGAAAGTCACTGGAGCAGGTTTGAACCACACAATACGCTTTGTTAGAAGCTTTCTTGCAAATGTGCAACGCCTGCTGCAATATGAAAAGGCTACAAGTTAATTTAGCTGAAAGGAGTTAAACGCAATTACCATAAGATTATTAACGGCACTGAACGGGATATGACTGTACATGTTTGAGCTGTCGTGCAATGAATGCTGTGAAGTAAACTCTGGCTTTCAAGCTGACAACTTGCTGGCAAGACATAGCAGAAAGATCTCGATGTGTAACAGGTTAGCTCTTAAATCATCAGGGCAAAGTATTACATGCTGTAACCATGCATTCAACACCTTTTAGATTGATGCTACAAGTAAACATCTGTGTTTAATATTGCTTGCTTCTAAATGGACCTGTTTGTGTGTGAGTGGGCACAAGGGTGAGAGTGTGAGCACAAACACACCACAGACAAAACTCTGCAGGCCTTGCCCTCTGCAATTGATAGTGTTTGGGTTCATTCGCCCATCCAACTAAACCGATCCAATCTTCTTCACATCTAAACCAACGGGCCAGTGAAGGTCACCGACATAAAACCCTCCCTTGTTCTTGCTTTGCTCATGAACTTTCACCACACTGTAAGGGAAATGTGTTGGTCGTAGGGGAAAGCCTCAGACAATAAAGGTTCGTTCCAATACTGATTTGGGGTTGCCTGAGATAAGGTCATAGGCAGAAAGAATCGGCGAGTAGATGTGTGTTTGTAATCTCTAGAGAATGTTAGTGCACATTTTCCTGAGTGCTGTGATTACTCATTCTCCTGTGGGAGTATTTATTATTGAAACACCAGCAAGTAGTGGTGAGCTTCTTTGCAGCTTTGTGTTGGTAGTAATGTTTTTATTATATTGGCTCGTTTTTAAGGTTGTAGTTTGCGATGGTTTCACATTGGAGTGCTTTGAAATGCAAAGAAAGGAGGTAAGAAGGAGTTTTTAACCTTGAGCCCATTGAGTTTGTGCATAAAACTCACCATGTCAGTAATGACTAGTGGCACTATAAGTGGGCTGTAATGATTAATTTTATTAGACTGTAGCTTCTTTGTAGCTGTCGCCCTGTGTGTCTGTGCTCTGTCCCTCAGAGAGAGGGTGTGTGTGTGTGTGGTGTGGCCTGAAATGATGGTGTCATCTGCAGCTCCACTGAGAAGGTACAGAGCCTTCAATGAGCCTCCCTAATGTCATGTACCCAAACATCCGTCTGATTGTCCTCATAGAGGTCTGGAAGAATTTAGGTAATCCTATATATATCATGCCATGGACCAATATTGAATTGACTCTAACAACCTGGCTAGTTGTCATGTCTGTAAAATAATTATTTCAAGGCAGGTTGTAAACGAAAGAAATATGCTGATACATCTTTCAATGCAACACAGATCTAAATTCTAGCTGTGCCATGTATTTGACACTCTGCACACAAGTGCTACTGCATCCATGCAGTGGATTATTTTACAACCTCTGACCAGAAAACGACTGGGAGAACCAGTTTAGCATGAATCAGATGGAAATTGGAGAATACACAGAGGCTCTGTCTTGTACACAGGGGCAAACATTGCAGTAAAGCACATACGTTATTATGCTAGACTCAACTGGAAGAGCAATCCATTGGAAATACTTCTTTATAACAGCACCACAGTGCAGACGGTGGCAGATGTTGCTGGCAGCGGTGGGTCATTTGTTGTCAGTTTGAAGCAGTGTAAACTGATGTGTTCTTGAAGCAAGGTGACGTTTTGTCATCATTGAATTTCATCCTTTGCAAACATCTCTGTAAGTTAACAAATTAACCCTCTGAACCGCAAAACCCACTAGGAGGATTGAAAGAGGTGCTTTCTTTAAAAACAATCGCGAGAAATACATCTAGCCAGAACAACACAACATACAGTCGGATAATCAAATTTCCTACAGTCCTTGAACACATCATGTACGATGTATGCTGCCAAATCTAAACTTAAAATTGGGATATTCCACCAAAATAAATGTTTCATTTAATATTTTGCCAATGATAAAATTCTAACCAGATCCCATATCTTGTAAAGGAATAATCTAATTTTGAACCTTGAAGCCTTGATAGCAATTATTGACAGATGGGAAAATGATTCATTCAGTGAATTGTTTCCACGTTCCATAATTTAATTTATCAGAGAAATTAAACTTTTTTTCTTTAAGGATTTATGGAATTGTAACTGTGTTATTGTGCAAAAAATACATTTTGTGTACTTGGTACTTGTAGCCATGATTGTGCCGTTTCCATAGAGATGCCCGATTTCATACTGCAGTGAAAAGTGAACACTGAGTAATGACAGTATATGACAGGAAGAAAAAACACCCAGCAACTGCTTGGTGATCAGAAGGTTAACGTCATCTCACCATAACTTTATGGCAAAAACATTAACACGGAGGCTCTGACTCAGTCTTATAGGGCTTTCACACATGAATGAATCATACAAATTTTTAATACTTTCTTAGCTGTTGCTTGTTCTCAGGCAAGATTGTGTTCTTGATCACGCTGAGCTAATATGCACAAAAACCATCTGGTGTTTTGTGCACGGCGAAATATTATAGACGGAGTATAAACACTATACTTGAAAACACAGAAGACAAATGTTTTACAATGATTCATTCATTTAATCATTTTAAATACACACATTAAAGATGATCATCTCTCATCGTAAGATATCGTTAGACTGATCAGAAGAGATTACTTATTGTGAAATAACTCCAGGAGAGACATTTTAATGGCAGGAGAAAAGTTTTTCTTCTCCCTTCCTTATTTTTTCCTAGTAACCTCTCAAATAGTTCGCAGCTTGCACGCGGCATGCAAGTCTGCTGCCCTTGTATGGGTTTATTATGGCGTTTTCTAAGGCCAATTGCACATTGCCTGGCTTGCGCATCCAATTTAAGATCAAATGCAATTCGCCAACATCCTCCCATGGGTAAAGAACAGGCTTCACTGTCAGCGCGCATTTCTTGTTTTCCTTGTTTTGCTTTGTGTGAAAGTAAATATAAGAAAAGATTCAAGCATGAGGTTCAGTGTTTATTGACTGTCTTTGTCCCTCCAGTGTCTCTTGTATCCTTTTATCTTTTCCCATTCGTTGCTTGTCTTCGCTCTCCTTGTTTTGCCATTTCTCTCATCAGCATCTGCTTCTCTTTCTTGCCCCTTTCTTCAGCTCTCCTTTTCAGTTTTCATGTCCCTGTGAAATTATTATAAGATTGTTTCGCCAACAAATTTCCCCACGAATCAAGTTGGCAATGAGGAGGAATCATTAGTTAGACAGGCCATTCCCTCAAGACAGGAGAGTCAGAGAGAGGACGCAGAATAGATTGTTCTTAAACTCCAACAGTTATGGCTTGTCTATATCTTTAGTCAGCCAGGCTGTTCAAGCTCACAGTCATTCTGGATGCTTCAGAATCATCAGGGAAAGAGCGAGAGCAGTGATGAAGGTCCGCTGCTTCAATAATCCTCACAAGGATTATTCAAGTTTCTTTTTATTTAATCGTGAATTAATGAAGGTGAAAACTGTGTGAGAAAGTTGCTCAAGTCACATAAGCTGTCTGAACCCGACTAGAAGTATTTGTAAACACCTCGTGTTAGCAATACCGCAGCTTCCTGTTGATGGAGGAACTGCCACGTCCAATCACGGCTCTCCGCCTGCATTTCTAAACTAAATGTTTATGAGTTGAGGTTTTTTCTACAGTGAATCCGCTGCATTAGTATTACATGTCTCTTCAGGATCTAGAATGTTCACCAAGCTCACTAATCCTTTCTGTTCTCTCGCTCACCATCCCCTCTGTTTATCCCTTCCTTGTCCTTCCCTGCTGTGTACGTTCAGTGGTGTACGAGCATCGCTCCAGGTTGGAGAAGTCTCTTCAGAAGGAGAGGTTAGAGCACAAAAAGGCCAAAGAAGGTGAGAAAACCTACATGTACATTCAATTCTTACCCACGGCCGTCTGCATTCAGAACAGCTTCTGGAAATGTTTATCTCATACTGACACTTCATTGCTCTTATGGAAATAAAAACAGTTCAATGAAAGCTCTTAATTTCAGTATGGTGTTGTGAGAAACAGAGCTGCACTCCTCCAGACTCTGATATCAGGGTCCGCACCGGCCGGGGAAAAGAAAATATTAGTTATGCAAAAATCAAGTTCAAATGTCTATAAATGTATTTTTGGTCTCTTCTAGATTATCTGGTTTATAAACTTGAATCACAGCAGTCATTGAACAAGGAGAAGGTATGTTTAATCCATGTTATTACCCACTATATTTATATTATTAAGTACCATCTTATCATATTTTCATACATTATTTAATCAACCATTTTTCTCTGTTTACGTGCTTTATTAAATGTCTTTAAACTATACTGTGTTGTTGCCTGTTTTATGTTTGCTGCTCAAACTTCTACCACCAACTCTAACTGTCTCCTCACCATTAGCTGTAGTAAAAATAACAGTCCATCTGGGAAATAAACATGTAGTGTGTTCTTTTGTAACTTTTGTTTTAATGCTCCCACAGCAAGACTCCGGCAGCAGATTCAACTCTTTACAAGTGCAGCATCAGATGCTAAAGGTTTGGATCAGTTTAGTCTCCACAACCAGACACACTCGGCCTCATAATGTAATAAAGTAAAGCAAAGCAAAGGTCTTATCATGGGAGTGGTCTTTCCTGTCTTTCAGAACCAGCACGACGACCTGAAGAAGCAATATTACGAGCTGCATGAGCAGCATCAAATCCAGGGTGAGGATCACAGCCGGCTCCTGGACGAACACAGGGACCGCTACGGGAAACTGCAGCAAGCCAAAGACACGGAAGTCTCCCAGCTCAAAGGTGCTGATGGTCCCTCACAAACGTCTTCTTTACATTTCATGAAGATTATTTATTTAGGAGCAAATATCTTCTTCATAATATCTTCTTCTTCCAATATCTCTGTATGCTTTTGTTTTTGCAGACAATGTCTACAACCTAAGAGAGGAAAATAAACAACTGAGGAAAGCCCACCATGACATTCACATACAGCTGCAGGACGCACGAGTAAGAACAGACGGACAAGACGAAGCCTTGAATGATGTTAGATAAACCTTCTTGGGTGCAGTGATGAACCAGCCTTAACTGGGAAATTACTGTAGATGGGCAGTTCAACCGTTTACGCTACATAAATGTGAGTTGTCCACTTTATTTGTTCGTTGTACTTTTGTTTTCAGGTTTCGCATCAGGACCTGAAGTCATCTCATGACCAGCTCGCCATGACACTGGAAGACCACAAGAATGCTTTGGCTGTAGCTCAGGTAGGGCAGCGGCATCGAGACACAGATGGTAAAAGATGTCATTTCATCTTATGTTATTTCTAATGGTCAATTTGAGAATAAAAAGAAATACAAAGTAATATTTTTCCCAATCTAAGGTACGAACAAGTATTGTAACATTTTTAGTATCCAAACTCCGGTGTCATAATGTCACTAGTATTGAAAGTTTTAACAATATCTGCGGCCTAATCTTCACTAATTTGGCATGTCACACAATTGCAATATGATTTTCTGTCTCCTGTATCCACGTGTCTTTCAATACAGGTGCAGGTGGATGAGTACAAACGGCTTAAGGACTCCCTGGACCGGGTACCCAACATGAGACAATCTGACCAAAACCATCCCCCCCAGCTGCCACCAGCAGGAGTCAGAGCTCCCGAGTCCCATATTCATGAACCCCAGCAGGCTGAACAGCCACACAAGGAGGAGGCCTTCCATAAGGAAGCTCACCAAGACACCGAGTCCAGGGTAAGGTAGTCGTTTGTCAGTTCACAGTTATTATTGTATTATTGTATAACAATGTGTTCACCCCGAACCTTCATCTCAGTTTAACCACCAAGAGCAGGAGGTGCATGATCAGTCCAAGGTGGAGTCCCACCCCACTGTGACGCAGCACCCCTTGTCAGAGAAAGAGGAGGACGGAGAGGGAGAGGCAGAGAGGAGGAGGGAGCTGGCGGAGGAGGAGATGGCCCAAGCAGGACAGCCTCAAAAGCTGGAGGAGGACCTGGATCAACAACAGGATGATCAGCAGCAGGAGGAAGAGGAAGGGCAGCCGGACGAGAATGCCTTGGACAGCCAGAGACATGAGCCACAACGAGTGAGAACAAGTTTACAGGTTTAAATAGGCCTTGAACCTCAACTCGTTTGGACTCGTCCTCCTTTACAGTAGCTCTAAAGTCATTTAAGGCTGATAAACACTCCCAAAGGATTAATCACATGCCTACCTCTACGTTTATGTCTCAAATTAGCAGCAATCAGGTTTTCTCTGCTGTACATGTTAATTCTTTTGCATCCGTTTGTCTCTTGGAAGGACGCCCATCCGCAGGCGCATCAGGTCGCCCAGCCTCAGCATGAGGGGCATGCCCAGGTGGAGCGTGTAAAGTCGGCTTACGAGCAGCAGCAGGAGCAGCAGCGCCTGGAGGCTCATCGGGCCGGTGAGCGCAGGCTGATCCAGATGCAACAGGATGCCTTGCAGTCCCAGAGAGAGAGGGTGCTGAAGGAGAGGGAGCAGAGGCTAAAGGAAGAGAAGGAGAGGGAGGAGCAGCAGCATCGGGACGCGGACAGACGGGAGCAGCTGATGAGGGAGGAGCACCAAAGGTCAGATGTGCAGGAACTCACTGTAGATGCGACTCTGTGGCTAACACAGCAGTCAGTTCAACAATTCTTCTGACTGTCCTGTACTGTCATTGTCCTTATTAGGAAGAGGACCGAGTATGAAAACATGGACAATGACATTGTCCAAGGAGAAGAGGAGGGTCACGATGATGATGAAGGTGAGACAGAACGATCCTAAAATCCAGTTAAAGAGTCTGTAATTATATACTATGAGATATATTCACAATGTTCCTTTCACAAGAGTCCAGTTGATTCAAACAGTGTGTTTTTGTCAACAGAGAGGGATCCTCACATGTTCCCTGACGACGAAGTGAAACCGGAGGTGGATAACAGAGTGCCACAACATCACCAGGTGACCGTCTCTCCGTCCATCCTCCCTGCTCATTACAGCTGTTGAACCATGTGTCCCTAACATCTGTCTTTCCTTTCAGCCGTCTCACTCGCTTAACAGTCCCACTAGTGTTAATGAGTCACACATTCATTCAGCCTTCCAGAAATCTGCCTCTCTCATCCCTCCTTGTGTCCTTCCACCAATTAATCCTGAATACCAACGCGTCAATTAATCCAACGTTAAAAGTCTCAATATTTATATCGCTTCTTTTAAATTCTTCCTCTCCTTGGACTGTTATCAACCGACGTGTATCATCTTCTTTTCTCCCGTAGGGCGCTGTCGACGGTGAGCTGGACCCTGAGGATGATCCAAACAACCAGGGAGAGGATGAGTTTGAGGAGGCGGAGGATGAGCAGCCGCAGCACGGGGCAGCTAAGGAGGAAGAAGTGGAGCCAGCCCAGCATGTGGATACACATCCAGGCCCTGAACAACCTGCTGTGGAGGAGGAACTGGTGGTGAGTACGAGATCAGGGAGGAATAAAAAAAAAATAGGTCGGGGTGAAAGGACATGACATGTTCTGTGTGTGTGTTTAGATGGCTGGAAACCCAGATCAACAAGAGGACACTCTGGATGAACAGTACCAGGAAGAAGTAGAGGATGAGGTGTGTGAGACAGATACATGCGTTACATGTGATGGCAGAGAGAAATCAAACGCTCAAAGCTACTGGATTTATTTCTCATTTAACATGTCAAAGCATCCTGACGTCAGTATTAACTTCTACCCCTGCTGTCCCTTTCACTTCCTGAAGGCTCAGGAGGACATCGCCGGTGGGCAGAAGAGAGAGGATGTAGTGGAGGAGGAAGGCGAGGATCCATATAATGAGGATAACATAGAACAGGTGGGTTCTTCTGGAGGGTCTTCAGTCGCTTTAAAGACAGTGTGTGTAGTATAACAGTATTGATGTGTGATTGTGATTCCCTCCAGGATGAAGCAAGAAAACAGGAGGAGCAAAAAAAAGAAAGGGATCACAAAAAAGAGGCGGCGAATAATGAAGAAGAGAATTATGAAGAGGAGGAAGAGGAAGTGGAGGACGATAGGGCTGGTGGAGGCAAGGGAACCAATCGGAGGGCAGAGATGTAACGGGGGCCCGACACTGACCAGTTGCAGAGCCGTTAGAACTGCACACAGAGACGATCAGGTCCTCGTTTTCACTTGTTTCCCAAAGGAAAGAAAAGCCAGCCATCCGCTCAAAACTCCAGTTGGGAAAATTGGGATACTACGCCCGCAGGTAGGATGCAAAAACTGGTGTTGGATCTGCTCAGCGTACACTGTGGAAATGGACAGAGTTTGAAGAACGTAAATGGGATATACTGTGTATTCTCTGTCTACTCACACGTCTGCCTGACGGGCAGAGAATGTATTTTTATCATGTGCTGTCTTCGAGTGTTTGTAAAGTAAGCGACGGTAAGTTAATGTCATTCTAATGTCGTTATGTTCTTGCTCGATATGTTTTACTCTCTTTAGTGCTCCAATTTCTATCAACATCTTGCATTCCAGTCAATCACGTGGTTTTCTGTTATTTATTGTTGATTGTAACAACTCGACAATCATAAAAGCTGCAACGTTTTTTTTTTGTTTTTTCGGTCTGAACTAGTCAGTCAAATGATGTCTTTTTACCAGTTTCTTGAAGCTGAGATACAGCAGCAATTTCACTGGATATTTCTTCTAATGCCAATCAAAAAGATGCTTTAAGTGTCACACTGACATGTGCCTTCCAATTCTTGGAAAAAAACCCTCTTCAAAGGTCTTTTGTCATTTCACATTTTGCAAATGCATTTCATAGGAAAGGAGAGATGGAAGCGGCGCTGGAACTCCAGCGTGTTATTACAGCATAGCCTTAAATAGGTCGCTCTCACAGGTCAACTGCTGATGTGAATCGAATTCACAAACCTCATGCAAGTTTCAGACGGAATGTCAGTCGACTGTTCGATGTACAGTTAAATAAATGCTGCCAATTTGTATATTTCTTATATTTGATACATAAAAGTGGGATTTTTATTGTAATGACGCATGTTTATCACCTGGAGGGTCTGTGTGTGTGGAATAAAGAAGTTGAAAGATTTCAGGTTATTAAGCTGTGCTGTCACAATCTGTTATATTGTGCTGATGGGGCTATGGAGGAGAGTCTTGCAGCAAGTGTCTGTCTCCTGGTTTTAGAATTGATTGTGCACTAAATTACCTGTCTATCTCATCAACGGAAGAAACCAGGGAGGCAAGAAATGCGTTTTTGTTGCAATGCAACAGCGATGAGACACCAGACTGAGAGCGTACGGCTGCAGAACAACATCGAGTACAGGTGTAAGGAAAGGTGTCTCATTTAGTGCATCATGCAAATAATCCTTATAGGAAAAGGAAAGGTTGATTCTGTTCTCATTATTTCACAGTCGTGTTTTTTTTCTGACACATTCCATCAAGGGCGGGACAGAATATTCAGATCAGCCTTTTTCTCTTCAGGGAGAGTCGATCTTTAGAAGGAAGCGTGCACTGGAAAAAAATCTGTATTAGAGCAACAGTCTTTTAAAACATTGGAAAATGGGCAGTTAATGATGATTACATAATGCCCTTATACGACTGACCACAGTGACCACATGCAGGATCAAGCAGTAAGTCGATGCTGGATGCATGTCTTGATGTCCTATTGCTTGATGTGGCTAATCAAAGTCTTGACTGGCAGCAGACTCAGCTTGACTTAAGCTGTGTATTATTCCTCAGTCAATTCTCCATTCAAATGCAGCACAGGATTATCACAAAATGTATCAAAGCTGGGTTGGAAAATCCTAAATATTCATGTACGAGTTCAGATATTGTCAGGAAGTCAAGCCAGGGATGTTCCCAAGAATAAAGCCTGACAAACTATGTTCCTCATCGACTCGTCTCTGGTTCTGAGATGATTGTGTGTGAACGCGTTCGTTTGGGAAATGAACTGGCAAATCAGGATTAAGTAAAAGTCAAACGAGAGGGGATTGACTGGGGGAGGTAATTAATGAACATCATTTGTCCCCAGCACACAGTGTCAACCACATCACACCTCCTCTTCTCATTCTCTATTCCTGCTTTACCTCTCCGCTCTTCATCATCCCTGTATGTTCTCTCCACTTCTTCCCTCTCGCTCCGTCTCCCCCTCTCTTCTTGTCATCATCTCTCTGCTGTTGGGAGATTGTTGATCTCTCCAGGGAATGTGGGATGCTGGCAGAATAACAGGTGTCTCATTACTGTGCTAATCGCGGGCCACACACGCACATGCATGCACACACAAGTTGACAGCGGCAAGCGGTGGCAGAAGTGTAACTTCTCCAAATTCCCAGAGGCACCCTGTCAGAAGAGGGCAAACAAGGCAAATGTTTGGGCCCCCCTCCAAAAGAATAACTAAAAGGGCCCCCTGGTGGCCTCTCATATTGTCACATTTTACAATGACAGTTCCATAAAAGCACTCAATGCACAGCCCTCCCCAAATATCCCTAAGTGGGGCCCTTAGCTGCCGTTAGGACAGTCAGCTTCTCGATGGGCTGCTCTGCATCCAGAGTCTGGGATGGCCACTGCACATTCCTCTCATTCTCTCTTAGTCATCATTTCATGGCTGAATTACCAGGTATGAATAATTCCAACGTGCTGAACCCTCCATCTGAAATCTTCCCTTTAACACCGGTGCGAGATTTACTTGAAATCTGATGGCAGCTATGAAAAGACGCGTCCCCCGCCCACACTCCTCTCCTATTTTACAGCTATACTTGAGGAAATCACAGTGTCAACAGTAAGCTCTTCTTCCTCACCTGGATCTTGTTTACAATTATGTGAAAGTCCGGGCGGCTCGCTACGCCGTCTCTCTGCAGCAGTAATGATCTCTCATTCGTCAGCAGGAGATTTAGATCCATCTCTGACTCCACACGCACATAACACACAATTGCACAAGCCATCTTCCACACTTAAGTGAATCCCAATGAGGCATGTAACTGGTTGTTTGTGCCTGGCTGTATGCTTGTTAGAGAGAATTCAGGGGGCTTATACTGTGTTTTGCTGCTTGACTGTGAGGGAAGAGAAGGCACATGCTGTTTGTGTGCACTTGTATGCATGGGTTGCCTGCTCAGGTGCATGTGCGTGCCAGCAGGCAGCACGTTTATTCATACTATCAGAACACAAAAGTGTATTTATAATTCAGATGCACGCTGAAAATGACATTTATAAGCAGAAAACGTCATCCGTGACTAAATCAAACCGAGCCTGCAGGAGGGGACAATGTCTCTGTGTAACCCCTGCAGCGCTGCATTATATATCACAGCATATGCTTTTTTTTCTTTTATCCAAAGCACTTTATAGTGCAAAGAATGCACACACATTTAGTCTGGATTAAATCTACAACCCTTGCCGTGTGCGTGCTTTGCAAGCTGGTAGGGATTACTGTTTGTGTGGCCTGTCACATGAGGCAAATGTGTCATTACCCGGTAAGTCAGAGGACACAAGGAGCCATTATCCCGGGGAGGCTGCACACTAAATGTTTGATAAGCCTTGAAAGCGGATGTCCTGTTTATTTGGCTGTTCGATAAGACGATATATAACGTAGGCTGTGAAAAATATCACTGGTAGTTCAGGCAGAGCAAAGGATGAGGGACACAATGGAGGCAAGGGATTCATAGACGTTGTATGAAGACAATATTTTAACCAAATAATGCAGGTACAAGACATGAAAGATTGATTATAAAGATGAAACATTTAGACACTGTAAAACTGTTAGCGTTTGCATTATTGCTGTGAATTAATTAATATTATAATATATTAATATTTAGTGTGCTCCAGTCTTTACTCGGTGAGTTTACAACATCTGGTTCGGCTGCATCTGGCAGGAAGATGCACAGAGAGCTCTGTCTCTACCAGGTTAACCTCGGTGTCTCTACCAGGTTAACCTCGGTGTCTCTACAGGTTAACCTCTGTGTCTCTACTGTCTCTACCAGGTTAACCTCGGTGTCTCTACCAGGTTAACCTCGGTGTCTCTACCAGGTTAACCTCGGTGTCTCTACCAGGTTAACCTCTGTCTCTACCAGGTTGACCTCGGTGTCTCTACCAGGTTAACCTCTGTGTCTCTACTGTCTCTACCAGGTTAATCTCGGTGTCTCTACCAGGTTAACCTCGGTGTCTCTACCAGGTTAACCTCGGTGTCTCTACCAGGTTAACCTCTGTGTCAGCCGGTAGCCGAAACAGGGTTACAGTTGCATGCACAATGTTTTTTTGTGATATAATTGTTGCCATGGAAACCTGATGCGCCGTATTCAGGGACACGCCGGTGGCCTCCCTCAGAATCTCAGATGAATCTCTCACATTTGCAGGTGACACAGCTTCGATCGTTGATGATATTGTTAGCTATTATAAATCAATCCGTTCACACAGACCTGAGACATTTGTTTCATCACACTTTCATACAATTTTTACTCTTCAACAGCCAAAAACAGTCACGGTTTGTTCTTTTCCAGGTTAAATGCTTCTGGTTGGTGATTCCTCAACCACCAGGTGGCACTTAAATCCACCATGTACTTCACTGCAGTGGAGGCTCCAGTGCCCTGGCATGCATCATGTACTGTGGAGTTGCTGAGGGGAAACCTAAGGTAACATTTGGAGGATTTAAAGAAACTGACTTTTCATTCCACATTTCATTAATTGTACAGATTTGACTTTTTTTTTGCTGATGCATGCTGGTAGTTAAGTAATTCCAACCTCTGCCTTTCACATCAAAGGAAATATTTCTGCCAAAATATCCAGTTGTCACACCAAAGCTACGGAGGAGCCCCACGTCTTTCACAAACCCAACCCCACCATCATTTTCAATATAATACAATAATGTGTCACCTTCTCCCTCTTCCCCCGAATCAAGGTTCCACTTAGGTATCTGAAATCTACACAAGAGGTGTAACTACATCTTCCTGTTACACTGCAATGACACATTCAAGTAGTTCATCTGCAATAAAGTGCAGCGGTTCCTGTAGTAATCAGAGTGTCGATGTGTTGACTCAGCAACGTCCTGAGAGATGAGCTGGTAGAGATGAATCATGCAGCAATCTAATTACTCTCCTCTTTCTTTCATCTATCAGGCAAACATTTCAAGGGTTAGCTCCAGTATTTAAGATTCTTTCTTCAATTTCTTAGAATTATATGATTATCGATGTTTGTATCATATATATAAATATACGTATGCACTTTCTGATCCTCCTTGCCGAGCGGACTGTCAGCCCCTTTGACTTTGATCTTTCAGCGTTTGCCAAATCTATTACTTCTGTGGTCACCTTGTACCTCAACTTCAACTCCTCATTGATCGGATGTTTGCATCCTTTCCTAGTGTCGGCTCCTCGGATGCAGCTAACCGACTCACTCACATCCACAGCTCTGCTCCACATTGTATTAGAATAGATGTCAAAACACTTCAGATGAATGTGTTGATCTGTGTTTATTATGTTTCTGTATAAAAAAATGATTAGAAATGACTTCAATGGTTATTTTATATAGAAAAACAACGTACATATCCATCGACCTCCCTACAACCACAACAACAGCTGTTACTGTATTTTCTATGTGGCCTTAAATAATAGTTTTTGGCAACATTTGCAAAGCGTTTTGTAATTAACTGAATACAAGTTGGCTTCTTCAGTGCAGCATTAAAGCCTGGGGGGGGGGGGGGGGGGGGGCCCCCCCCCCGCCGGGGGGGGGGGGGAAAAAAAAGGGGGGGG
>CAAKHC010002607.1:0-17174 GCA_901007825.1 Macroramphosus scolopax
TTAATACGATAATGAAATACTGAATGCCATCATCCCTCAAGTCCCTCAGGCAGGCCTTCATTACAATATCAATTTCACAGTTATTACCTCCAGGACTAATAAAATCTGCCATTAGTTTGTGTCTCAGCTACATTGGTACACACACAGATGCATTTTTGTTGTCATTTTATTTGGTTATTCTTGAAATTCAATATTGGTCAGTCCACTAAAAAGGATTGAATGGACTTGGTCTGACAGAGTTCTTTCACGTCACTGCAATAAATTGAATTTCAAGCAACAGTAAACACGTGTCCATGGCCAGGAATGTGTCCATGCACTCCTGTTTCTGCAATCACTCCCTTTCACTGTCTAGTGACCCTCCACCAATATTATTAGAGTGTTTGAGGCAATATAGGACTCAAAAACTCCTACAGTGAAAGAAAAATAGTGGTGTCCCTGTGTTCTATTATCTAGACTCAGACTTCGGTCTCTTTGAAATTACTGTAGACTTTCAACTGATCAAATATCTCTTACCGTAGTTATTTACTTTCCTATTTCTGAATCTACATAAAAGACTGGCACATATTTCGTACTGACAATCTTGGGTTGGGACAAAATACCTGCAGGTTTAGTAACATTCCCGATAGCCTCATGTTAGCATGCTAACAGGTAAACATCATTTAGCAGTGTGTTAGCATGCTGGCATCAGTGTTCAGCTCCAAAAACACTGTGCCCAAGTACCTTCACAGAGCCAGCACACGGCTGTGGGTTGTACTAGCTAAAATACAATTGTGTATCTATGTTACAAATAGTGTGTGAACAGAAAACAAATTATTCTGGCGAGGCTTTTCAAGCAGCCGTTCTGAGTGGAAATATTTGCTGAGTGTGTTAAACTTTAATAGGTAACACCTTGAAACCACACCTGACATTTATTGTGTCCTCAGAGAGACGAATCCTTTATGGGAGATCAAATAGGGAGATCTACTCATATACCACACACACACACACGCACACAGACACACACACATTTGCTTTGTTTTGCAATGGTGTAGAGTTTACTGTGTCAACAGATATCTGATGACTGAACACAATGACTTAGGATTGGCTAAACACACACACACACACACACACACACACACACACACACACACACACATTATTGTTATGGCCAGGTGGTCAGCTTGCTGTATGTGATGGATCTTTCTACCAGCAACATCACATGATCTTCATATGAGCCAGTGAAATTCTAATACAACAAAAGAGGGAGGGGCTGGCTCATATGATACACCCGCCCCTCGACACCTGTCTGTAAAAGGCTGTCGTAGCAACTCTGTGCACGGCAGAAACAGGCAGAGAGAAAAGGTAAGTGAACATCAGTGTAGATTCAGCTGCAACAGGAGTACAGAGAGAGCTGCAAGCTCAGAGGAAGAAAGGAAAACATTACTTAGAGTAGGCTCTAAATGGACTGCAAGTTTGGCAGTGGGAGTCGATGTGGGGGCAATAACACAGAAAGGAAGGACAGAGGTTGTGAACAACAAGGTGACAGGACGAGGAGGACTGTAGAGACCTGCTAAAACAAGCAGAAATGCAACATATGAAGTCCTAGTTGAGCGTCACTGTGGCGCATTAGAGTCAGAGGTTTTTATCATCATGCATCAAAGTTAACTATTCAAACCTGAAAGGTTCAATATTTAAAGAGGACCGAAGTTAATGTTACAGAAACTGAACTGTCTTTGTGTTCAGAAGATTGTGTGTTTACTGTAGTACAAACATATTTTTCCTCTCTGAAGCTGAGATGAAAGGATGCTTTCTTATATGACCTTACAGTTATCGGAGGTTTTCACTTCATCATGCTGTGTTTGTGTGCTAAAGGGCAACGTGGAGCGTGAGGAGGGTGAAGAGTGTGAAGAGAATATGGAGGTTTTTGACGACAGCAGCTCCAGTCCTTCCGGAACCCTTCGCAATTACCCGTTAACCTGCAAGGTCCTTTACTCATACAAGGTATGTGTGAACACACAACACGTTCGCTCCACAGACACATGCCCACAGGCAGCTGCAGCACCTGCTCACGCACAACTGTTGTGTTTATATGAAGGGGAAATGTTCCGTTCGTCATCTTAAAAGCATTTTGAAACAATTAGTAATCATGTCCTCAGCGTGAAGGTCATTGTGAATGTTAATGATACCAAGTGTGTTAGATTTATTGTCAAGAGAAGATTAAATTCAATGTAACTCCAACTCTCTCACTCCCATTCCTTTACTTATTACCTAATTTTCTGTTAACTCACTCCCACTGTTGTTCTCTCTGCATACTGAACACTGTCTGTGTCTCTCTCAGGCCTCTCAGCCAGATGAGTTAACGATCGATGAGCAGGAGATGCTGGAGGTCATTGAGGATGGAGACATGGAGGACTGGGTCAAGGTGCACAAACACACAGCTAGCATTCACACAGATCAGGCTTGTATTTACAACAGAGGAGGCATTGATGTGTACGGCTCCTCTGTTTCTGATTTACATGCTTGTGTGGTCTCTTCATTCTTCTCCCAGGCGCGCAATAAAACAGGCAAAGTGGGCTACGTTCCTGAGAAATACCTGCAGTTCCCCGCATCCAACAGCCTGCTGAGCATGCTCCAGTCCCTGGCTACACTCGACGCTCGATCACACACATCTTCCAATTCAACCGAGCCGGAGTTGCACTCTGGCTGCATCAATGGAGACGCTAACAGTAAGATGTGTCAACTAAATAGCTGCAAATTGTTCTGCTTGACAATTAAACTACATACGAGGAGCTCCACATCCAGTTGTACCAATTCAATCATGTTTGTTTCTTCCCACCTTTGTTTGCCATTTACTGTAAAGTCAACTTTACTATTACAGGCAAAGCTACAATAACTATAGAGAATTATCCACAAGTACATTCTCAGTCCTCATGTCAGGTTGTCTAAGAGAGAGACATTCTGGTTTCAAAGCAACCACAGCAAAGAAGTTGTCTTTCTTTTTTTCTGCTCTTCCGGCACACTTGAACCAGACAGCTAATTATCATTACAGCACTGTGCACCTCTTAATAACAATGAGGGTCGGTTAGAGAAGGAACAGCAATTCCCCGAGAATAATTATTCCTTCTGTGTATTTCTTATTACTTTCTCTGCCTCTCTTTGTCCTCCTTCCTCCCTCTGCAGTGGTGTATGTACGTGCACTTTATGATTACGAAGGCCAGGCGGATGAAGAACTCTCCTTCTCTGAGGGAGCAGTGATTCGCCTCTTGAGCCGCGACACTCAGACTGATGATGGTTTCTGGGAAGGGGAGCTTAATGGACGAGTGGGCGTCTTCCCCTCTGTGTTGGTAGAGGATCTTACGGAGAATGGAGAGACCACAGGAGGAGTGGCCGGGGACATCCAGGTACAGTAACATCTAAACACACAGTCATAACGTGCAAAGTAAGATAGGGCAAGGTGACACCTGCAGGGAACATCATGCAAGGTAAGTGGCTTAAAGAAGTTTCAACACAGAGTCATCCAGCTGTTCCACGCCTCTCACCAAGCTGGAAGTTTGGTCTTATCAGTCCTTCCTCAGGGCCTAAAAACTAAGGGTAGAGTGTAGTCTACTGTGCCACTATTCCCTCCCTGCCTCTTGTCCAGTTTATCTATCAGCATGGCAGGAATTCGCAATCAGTGGATCAGAGCTTTCTGTGATAAAAGCCCTGCACTGCAATCACGGAGTGACGTCTTATCTGTGGCGCTGAGTGCTACCCTATTAGCGGTTTAGCAGCAGGAAGGATACAGCCTCTCCCTTCCCATAAGACCGTAGACATAACACACAACAACAGCTTTTAAGGCATATTTGGAAGATCTGCAAAGAGTTTGAACACGGGCATCAACATCAGTACAAATCCTCCCAAAGATACAAATTTAAAAATTATCCGTGCTGTGCCACTTTGGAAATATTTGCACTATTCAACCATTAATTAAACTTTTACAAGAGAAAAGTATTTTGAACAAAATCTCTATTAGTATTTGATGATGAAGTGATACTTTTTTGGATCAATGTTTGTGTTTGCGCCGCTCTTAAGATCATGTGACTTGTGGCAAAAAAAAGAAAAGTTTTAAGATACTATTTCCACATCGCCGTGATTGTCTTATATCACCATGAAATACTGCCAACGTTTCATTTGAACCCTCCTGGTTCCACTCTCGAAAAAGGCTCTATGTATTTTTATGTTAAAATTGTTCCACTTTATGTTGATGTTAGGTATCAATTCAATGCACATTTTGGCAGGCAGCTCTTTGTATTCGTGTGGCTTTTAAAGTATAAAAAAACAACTTCCTTTCTGATCTTAACTGTCTATGAAGGATTCATGTTCAAAGTTGGAGCTGAGCAGGAAATGATGTACACTGTCTTTTTATTCCGGCCTCCTCCTCCTCCGTAGATCTCTCCATCTCGGAAGCTGCCATCTTCTCTTCCACCTCTTCCGCTGTATGATCAACCTCCCATCAGTCCTTTCACCAGCCCTGAGACCTCCACCCCGCCTCCTCTCCCACGTTCACCCTCAGCCACACTCAACGGGGAGCACAAGCCTCCGTTACCTGCCTCGTCAAACAAGGGTCCGCTCACCAGCCACAGTAAGCTACTCAGACACATAATCAAATTACTTTTACTGCAGGTTTTCTTTTCTGGAAATCTCTCTCTGTCTCTGTAGATCAAAGTTCTGGCAGGAGTCCAGTGTCACCAGGATTTCCTCAGACTCAACCACCCCGCTTCACCCCTGACGGAGGCCCAGGCAAACTACGACCTGTTAGTATCAAAGTACCATGACAAGTGTTTTTTGACTGCTTTGCTGTCAGGAGTTCATGATCTACGATGAACAGTTTGATCTTCATTTCATACACAAAGACTAACTCTGTCAACTCATCGAGTATCCGTCTTCTTTCACCGCAGGTGCGCGCTGCTCCTCCACCACCCAAACAGCAGCCCCGCCGACAGCAGGCGAAGAGCGACAAGACGGAGGAGGTGGAGATCACGCTGGTGTGACAGAGAGACGAGCTGGCAGGTGGTTACGGACCCTCAGAAGATAATCAACAGATGACAGACAGACTGGGAACTAACACGCTCTGAACTGAACTGAGCTTAAATAAAATGATTTGAAGTAAACCGAATTGAACCACATCAACGCCCCTCCCCAGCCGCTCCACATCATGTTATGCTCAAGTTGAGAAGGAGGGCAGTGAGAGGGGATAAAGGCTGAGTGTTCAATTACTCTGTATTAACTTCCTAATGAAGTGCAGCAGTAGCCTCCCCCACATCCTTCTCCGCCCTCAGCCCTCCTTGCATTCTTGCCTTAAAAACCTCGCCTCATTGGGCAGCCACCCAGAGCACATTGAAGAGGAGGACAAGGAGGAGGAAGAAAGATTTCCGAGGGACGGAGTGTCGGAGGAGTTTTCTTTTATCTTTTTAAGCTTACATGATGTCTCTTTTTTCACTCGGTCGCTAACAAATAATCATGACCCCGGTGAAAAGTGCCTTGAAACTGACAAATATAGTAAAAGATGTGACTCTGTGGAGACGGTCTATAAAAGCGTTTCTATATTTTTTTGCTTTTACCACCAACCTGTTGATAGAGTAACTATTTTAAAAGCTTGTTTTTATAAAATGAAGGTTCATGGTTAGTTAACACCGTGTGCATATGGAAAATCAGATACATGATTGAATGGGAACCAAAATCAACAAACAAATATAAAATACGTTTTAATTAATTGGATCAACTGATTGGTGGTAAAGGGAGAAAATAAAAGTTTGATTTGAATTTTATACTGAGACCTGAAACCTTCTGATTTATACACTTTTACTACATTCTGTCAGTGTCGGGGCACCGGAACAAGTAAGCTTAATGAGACTGAAGAAGGAAAAACCTTTGGAGTGCATCTGGTGTTGGAAGTAGACGGACGGAGAAGCTGGGTGGCGTGTGTAAGCCCCTCCCCTTCGCTTGCCATATATAGTCCTAATCATCATACGTATTCAATGTGTATTAGTACAGTACATTACTGTTGTCATAGGAATGTTATGCACAGCGTTTCATATAGACCTACTCAGCTAAATGAAGTATCACGTCTGATATGTAGTGGAAGTTTTATCCTCATACTGAAAGGGCATTGTAAATACAGTATGATGGAGGGATCAACGGAGAGAAGGGAGGAGAGGACGACAGGAAGAGAGAGAAAGGAGAGGCTGGATCCTCCCTTCTCCTCCTCATCCCCGCTTCTCCTCCCATCCCTCCTTTCCTCCTCCTCCTCTCTAATATCTGTGCTGTCCGTCGGCAGTTGGTGTGAGTCAGTGGCTGTCATCAAATACACAAATACAGTTGCAAGTTACCACACACACGTTGCCGTGTCTCCTCTGAGCGTCTGTGTCAGGTCGAGGGCGAGTTCAAAGGCACTGAGGTTTGTTGGTATGTTGTGACAAAGGAAAGTTTTATTTGAGATTATATAGACAGATGAACAGATAGTATTTGGGGTCAGGAGTTTGCGGTGTTTTTCTCATCGATCGCAGCGATATCGTCGATCAATAACACGCAGCCTCGTTTACCGGATCAGATTTTTTTCCTCAGCTTCTCCATCACATTTTTAATGTGAGTCTGGCTTTTTGATACGGCAGGGGAAACTATCCATATTAATTAACATAATTAATACAATCTTTTTCCCTGTGTTTTATATTCTTTTTTTTTTTTTATCGTTGATGGCTGAAACGGAAGAGATGACTGAAGATATGCATCGTGCTAAAAGGAAAGAGTTAGCAAATGACATTCAAATGGAGCCAAGTACAATTGTCTTGTATTTGTTACTCACAGTTAATACATACCCCCCCCTTAAATACCCTTCAAGCCTTTAAACTCCTTTGCCAAAGGGCAGCGTAGCACTTTTATTTATTTGTACCTTCCCTGGAAAGTAGCAGTACCTTCACATAGCATCAGGATGGATAGGAGACTCTGATGAGTCCAGGCAGTTTAAAACCGACTGACGTGAGAGCTCTTCTACTCATCCTGGATCTATAATGGACCCTCTTTGTTTCAGTGTGACTGATATTTAATTTTTCGCTCTTCTAAAGGGACGGAGATATACATGTGGACAATGTAATTTGGTGTTTTTTGTAACTTATAAAAAGAAAAGATGATTCGTGTGAGGGATGATTTGAATGAAGAGAGATTCTGGGTGTTTTGGTCTGGAGACAGACCCCGGCTGTTTGTGTGCGTCAGAGTGACTGTTTTCGAGGAGGACTTTTCATCAGTGTGGCCCAACTCCTTACTGCATCCTTTTTCTAGGAGGAGGAAAACTGGATCCCCACACACTGGAATTAACAGCTCTGTTGAAACTTGAGCTGTTATTTTCAAAGTGCAGATATCCATCTTTCCTCGACCTCCTGATGTATTCTATCCTGCACCTGCGGGCCTAAATCAGCTTGAATGTGCACACAACAACTCTACTGTGCTACATACTTATTGTAACCAGTTTTTGAGCTTAAACGCTAATGAATACAGAATTATCCTGATTTTTTAAGACGATTTTGATGGACATAATCGTCTGGGGTATCAATCAGTACCTTGGCTTTGGATAAACAATAAGCTGTACGCTTCACTTATCTAAGTGGAGGAGACTTGGATCAGTATTTTAAAAAATGTAACGAAGAAATGCCAGGTATAAAGATATACCTTTGAAAATTCCATAATAAAATCCATTATGGAATTCTATTTGCATCAGTAGTGAGCCGATATCGGATCAGTGCATCCCGAACTACGAACACTGAAAACACATAACAAGCAACATGAGAAACACAAAACACTGACTATTAAACCTGTGTTGCTTTCTCTCAATGTGCGTTGAAACTGAAGTAACTGCAAGATTGTATACATGCAGCGGGGAGTTGGGACGCAGCTTTAAGCCCTCGAAAGTTCTCATCTGATATTGAACTGATATGTTTCCTTTTGTGCTGACTGCTAAAAGTGATGCAATAAATAAAACAATATCACTTTCTTTTGCATCATAACTTGGAAAGGTAGCATCCATGCCTCGCTTTGACAAAAGCTTGCCAGCGTTATTCGCAGTCTCAGATCCAAACATCGCCTTCTCTGCTGTTGTAAGAAGAAAACGTTGACTTGTAAGTGTGGTCGAGGCCACCTGAACGGCAGCCTCTCCTTGATCTCTCTGAGATCTTAATTTTTAACAGCTTTCTCAAACTTGTTTTGAAGTTTATGGTTTACAGCAGCATCCCGCAGAACTTCTCACCACGAATGCTCAGTCAACCAAACACAAAATGTTTAACTTTAAGTTGCCAGTTCCGACAGAGAGCAGCGTTACTTTCCCTCCTTAACAACCCCGTCTGTCCGCTACAGTGTTTATTTGATATAAGCCTGTTTTTTTGGTTTTTATGTATTATATATTTCTACTTTTTTCATCCTTCGATGCCGAGCAGACACACAGCTGCTATTAATTATTAACGATGTGGTGGAACAACTGGCCTCTCTCTTCACAAACTGTCGCCATGGTGACGAAAACGAGAGCAGGTGCAAATTGTCTTTCTGCATATTATAACTGGCTGTACAAAAAACAAAGTTTGTATTTATTGTGTACAAATGTTAATTAATAAAAAAAACTATGGAAAAAAACAACTCTGCCCTTTTTTTCTCCATTTTTTTTACTCTTTTTATGCCGTCCTGGAACAAACGTCTGTGTATGCAGCTGTCACTGAAATTTGAGTATCATGTACACAAATATGTCTTAATGACAAATGCATTTGTGTGTGTGTGTGTGTGTGTGTGTGTGTGTGTGTGTCTGTGTGTGTGCGTGCGTGCATGTGTGTGTGTTGACGTCCCAGTCACGAGGAGTGGGTGTGATCATATTAACACTATAAAGACACAGAATTTCCTGAGTTCAGCAGGAGGGAAAAGAGCAACATCGGCACAGAGGAGAAGCAACAATTGTGAACTTGCAGCTTTTTTTTTTTTTTTACACACGATAGTATTGATGTGTTCCGAAGGAAAACAAATGTCTCCTTCAAATTTAAGTATCAGATCATCCTGTGTGAAACTTTATCTGTGCTCCAACCCAGCAGGTATGTTCTTGAAGTATCTTCCCCAGATAATACTTGGTTGTGTTTTTTAGACCTTTTTGTGAATAGTTTTGTGTCGTATGTTGCTATGTTTTGTTTAGATAGCGTGGTGGAGCGCAAAGCTCTGAGAGAGAGTGTGTTTCCCAAACTGAGAGAGCACTGCAGACACACATCGGGATTGGACATCAGGGTGAGGTCACTTTTCCAAATCTGTTTCCTGCATAGAAAATCACTATATTTGATTATAGCTGTAATCATCATCATGCACTTCATCCTAACCACTGGTGCAATGAAGTTATCCAATGAAAACAACATTGAAGACAAAGGAAGTTGCTGCTGCATTGTAAACACCCTAATGGGGAAAAAGAAGGATTGTAACATCACCTCAAATCAGTTGTAGGAAGTAAAATAGTAAGATTCTATTTGCAGGTGCTGCTTATTGTTACTATTATTATTTGTAGCACCACTCAGCTTAGCACCTAAAAGGTCTGCTTCACTTGTTTTTTTCTTCATATGAATTCTTTTTTTGTTCCTAATTTCCAACAATACATAGTGTTTGATGCATGAAGGCGATATCATTCACCAAATACCTTAATGATTTGGCCACAGTACACTGCATAGATGTGTGTTTGTTTTACTCTTCCTCGAAATTATCCCAAAGCTGTAGACGCTCAATCAATTCCCATCACCTTTAATTATTCAATTTAACAAAAAAAAAGCAGGGCAACATGACTTGTTGTGCTTTGTGTGTGTGTGTGTGTGTGTGTGTGTGTGTGTGTGTGTGTGTGTGTGTGTGTGTGTGTGTGTGTGTGTGTCAAACAACCGGGGCAGTTCAACCAGCACATTGTGAGAGCTCCATTCAGCAGCATGTGCAATTATAGAGAGGAGAACATGACACGTTATTGAGCCAACACTTCTAATTACACCTCACAGAATTATTTTTAATAAGCTGAATCAGGCCGTCAACTGTGTGTTTGCTTGCTTATGTGAGCAGGTGATAGACCCATACGAGTCCAGTGATCCCAGTCATTGGCCAGATGAAACCACCAGAGAGCAGCTGATAGAAGAATGCAGAGAGAGCTCAGCAGGACCCTTTTTGCTGGTAAATACATCAACAGGATTCATGTAATAGTGCATTTGAAAAGAATCAGTGTAATTATAGCTTGAGTTTGTGGACATGACAAATTATCTGGCGCACTTATAATGTAAATGTAAAAATTCAGTGAACGCCACTCTGATGTGGTGTAAAATGTAAGATTACTGGTGCGATGGCAGACTTCAGTGCTGGGCTCTTGTATTGGCATGCACTCTTTTAAAAGTGTCTTTCTGTTTTTGCGTCCAACCCTCTATTCCTCATCAGTCAGCCGAGGTTTATTGACTGCATTAATCTAACACCTTTATGCTACACAGTCCAGCAAATGAGTAGAATGACTTGAATCAAAGCTTTACGACTCTGTAAACACAGACAAATATGTACAAGTCATCATTACAGTGCATCTTGGGCTGCTGTTCCTTCTTTGTCCACATGGTGGTGCTGCAGGCTCTGATAGGACATGAATATGGAAGAAGCAGCCTGCCTGCCCAGGTGGAGGTGACCGAGTACCAGTTGCTGCTGCAGGAGAGTCAGCAGGCGGGCATCTGCACCCAGGAGCTGGAGAGGGTTTACCAGAGAGATGAGAACACCACTCCTCCATCGTACTGGCTGAAACCTCCACACACACACACCTGCTGCACTCAGGTCAGCAACACATTCAGTGGATTCACTGTCTTCATTCAGATTAAATCACAACTGTGATTCACTTGGTAATTAAATGGTTTGTAGTACAACTGCTTGGTGGTCATGATTGGTACCATTGGTAATCTATAACTATAAAACTGTTGTGCTGTTTGCATTAGAACAAATCTGTTTATTGCTCAGGGAGAGGGTAAAGAGGAAGAGGAGAGCAAAATGAAAGAAGAGGAGTTGATGAAGGTGTTTCAGACTGCTGTGAGTCTGTGTGCCCAAAAAGGTCTTCTGACTCCAGAGAAAGCAAGACGCTACACCAGATCAGGTGACGATAGGGCTTATTGTCTGCGTGTGTGTGTGTGTGTTCAAGTATAATTGATAACGTGTGTTTCTGCTTCGTCTCGCCAGCCCTTGATGCAGATCTGCGTTTTGCTCTGGACAATCGTCCTCAAAACGACATCATCAAACGTTGCTTCGTTTACGTCCACAAAGTCGCCAACGCAAAGAGCGAAAGAGAGACGAGACAGATGAGCTTAAAACTGCAGCCAAAGGTAAGTTAACTATTGAATGTGTACTATATACCATAGATTAGGAATGATCTCTGATTTGGAGTGTACCATTCATATTTCCATCATCACTGTGTTTTCAGTCGTCTACCTCGGACCAGGCTCCTGTAAGTGAGAGTGAATTGCTGTCAGACATGTGTGATAACTTCCTCCGGGGCCTCATCACCTCCTGCCAGCTTCAGGTCTACGTCACCACCACCGAGTGTGACCTCCGCCGCGGTTACACACCAGCCAGGAGGCGTGGCTATGCCCAGCCTCTCTGCCAGCAGGTGTATTCTGACTTGGCGGGGTCGATTGACAGTTTGGACAACTCACAAAACACTGGGGACTCTAACCTCAGTGATGCTTTGGCCCGAGAGCAGGCCGAGCAGGAGGAGCTGTGTGCCATCATGTCAAGATTGTATGACGTCACACGGCCAGAGGAAGAGCAGGTCAGGTTGAAGACAAGACAATCTTCTTGCGTAAATCTGATCTACTGTTTGACCTTAAATTCCCACAATGTGTTGAGAGAATTGCTTGATGAACACTGATAGCACCACTTTTTTATAGCTTATTTTATCCATTTAAAGACACATCATAGACGTATTGTCTTTCAGTTGTGAATGAAATTTCTGATAAAAGTCAACCTGCAACAACATCACTTTTCCCCTGTCGTAGATCCGAGCCTATGTGGAGCAGAGCGACAACCGGTGCCCTCTAGTGGTCACAGGAGGTCCGTGTGCAGGCAAAACAGTGCTGCTGGCACACTGTGCTCAGAAGGTGGGTGGGCTGTGAAGACAATGATGACACTCTATCAACGTTGTATCAGGATGACTCTTCAGTGAAAAACATGTTACACATAGAAAGTTTTCTTTCTCTTTCCGCAGATGAAATCATGGCTACAACACAATGATCATGTAGTGATCACTTACTTTTCGAACTTCTCGTCCCATCCTACGCCGAGGCACCTGTTGTCCAGCTTGTGTTTTCAAATCGCCAGGAGTTACGACAGCAGCTCTTCCCCTTCACAGGAAGACATCGCTAACTGCACCCTGTCAGCGAACTGCAACCTTCTGGCGGTGCCTCGCCCAGAACTCAGAGCCGTCATAAACTCTGACATCAGTCTGTCTGACGTCACAAACTGTCTCTCCTCCCTCCTCTCCTTCCTGCCTTCCTCCAAACAGTCTTTAGTTCTGATCCTTGATGGCATGGATCAGATAGGAAAGAACTTTGCAGTGCAAATCATTAACAGTCTACCCTCACCGCTTCCTCCCAGAGTCAAGCTCATCCTCACAGCCTCCTCCAATCACACTCAGCTCATACAGGCCATCAAACAACATTACCCACAGTGCAGTTCACCTCCGTGTGTTTCTGAGGGAAGTCAGAACGAGACAGGGTATGTGTGTGTATCACTGGGATTGGCGGACAGGAAACAGTGTGTGAAGATGTTGACATCACTGTTGAGCAACTCAGGGAGGACGGTGACTTCAGGACAACAGATGCTGGTGAACCAGGCGCTGACTTCCTGCCGTCTCACTCTTTACGCCCGCCTGCTGCACGTACACACATCAATGTGGCACTCGGGTAAAACTGATACATTAAACAAACACACACATTTGCGAAATAACTGCCTTGTATTCCTCTTATTCTGTTTCTTTTCCATCTGTCGTCAGACTCGGATGTGTCTGAAGCGTCTCTCCCCAATTCCATCCATTCATCGATTTCTGCGCTGCTGGATCTTCTCGAGGAAAAACACACTTCCTGCTTGGTGGCACGTGCCGTCTCTTACCTCACGCTCTCCGAGGCTGGGCTAACTGAGGCTGAGCTCGCCGATCTTGTGTCCTGTGATGGCAACATCATGGCAGAGCATGTTCAGCAGGTTTGGCGCCCGTCTTCCGCCGTGAGGGTCCCACAAGTGGATGTGGAGCGACTGCTTTTAGATCTGAAGAGCTTCGTCATCAGGAGAACAGTTGCTGGGTCACAGGTGTTGTTCTGGGTGAGCAGACATTTCAAACTGGTTGTGGCTAAGAGGTATTTAGACAAGGAGGCAAGGAGAGAAATTCATTCAGAGATGTTTGACTATTTCAGCGGGAGACGGGCCCGTGTAAGTACTAAACCTGTTCTTGTAAAACAAAAAGCACTTGTCTTCAAATCTCCCTTCCAAGACGCTGTTAATGTGAGGAGAGTCAGAGAAATGGTGCATCACTTGCGAGAAAGTGACATGTTACAGATGGAGCGTGGGCTGCTGATGTCCTTTCGATTGCACATGGACATCGTGCGAGCCGGACTCCTATGGGATTTAGTACCCTTGTTGCAGAGGGAGGAGGGTTCATCCACCTTCACCTTTTCAAGAGTAGGAGCGCTGCTCGCCAGCACACTGAAGTCTTCAGCTTGCCTTCTGCAGAGCTCACCCCGAGAGCTGCCATCAGTGATGGAGACAAGCCTCTTCCCTTATCTGGAGGTCTTTCCTGCACTCAAAGGTTATCTCAGTGAGATCAGACAGGAGAGAGGTCGTGGATTAGGTGTGGTCGTATCTCCTGCTCCCTCCACTGTTCCCTCCATCCATTGTCTTCACTGTGATGCCGGAGATGTTTCTGTCACAGAAGCCGCTGGGACTAAGTGTGGAATCATCGCAGAGGTAACAGATGATGGCTCAACATGGATGTGGAAAGGCTCAGGGTGCGATTTAGTTCGACTATCACTGAGCTGTGAGCAGAAGGAAGTGAAGTTTGTGGGGGTGAGAAGCAGCGATCGATTGTTGCTGCTTTCCACACAATGCAACAAACTTTTCTTGTGGGATGTGACTGGTCCAGAAATGTTTCTGGAGATAAAGGACCCTTTGAAAACGGAGTCACACAAACACACATCAAACAGAATTGCGGGGTTTGATGCATGTCAGAAAAAGTTAAGTGTGTGCTGGAGAGGTGGGAGATTTGTGAGCTTGTTTGACACCTCCAGTGAGACCTGGACTCATTTCCAGTGTCAGGGCTGTGTGACCTGCGTGGAGTTCTCGTCTGATGGCTCCTACATGTACTGCGGCCAGGAGGAAGGCACAGTTTCTGTATTCGACACAGACAGCAGAGGTCCCCTTAGCACCTGTTCAAACTCAAATCACAGTGCAGTCGCATCAATAATCCTCTGTGAAGATCGACAGGAAATGGCATGCGTTTATAGGTCAGGTGACTTAACGTTATGGAATGTGGCAGCTACCAAACAATCGCCCAGACTCGTCAAAGGCTTTGCTGCAGGTAAATCTGATCACATCCTCAATACAGATTACTCAGAAGAAGTCAACACTTTATTGGTGTGTCAGTCTAACCAGGTGAGCCTGTGGGATGCATGTGACTGGGAGCTGTGTGACCAGTTTCTGGCTCCACAGGGTGGGACCTTTATTCAGGCTGTGCTCTCCCAGGATGGCCACCTTTTCCTGGCTTTGTTAGATACCTGTCCCCTAGTCTTCGTGTGGAAGGTCAGCACAGGAGTGTGTGTTCTCTCCCTAGACACAAACAAGCAGCCTTTTAAACTCCTCAAAAGGGCCTCAGATATCATATGTGTTACTGATGATGGCTGCCTCTTAGTGTGGGACTCTGAGATGATCTATGCTGCGGGTGCAGCTCCAAAAATGGAGTGTGGAGTGAAAGAAGTGGTGGTGGAACCATCAGGGCAGTGGTTCTACACCAGCGATGGGTCGAATACAGTGTGGAGATGGAGCATAGAGACAGGCCTTCCACAGGATATATTCCTGCATGATAATCCAGTGGAAAAAGTGCGACTTTCTTTGGACAACACTCACCTTGTGGTGCTCTCAGATGGAGAAATGTACGTTTGGTGTACAGAAACAGGGCAAAACATCCTGCGTATCAGTGGCAGCAGAGCGACAGATATTCTGATCACCCCTAATAGTAACTTCTGTGTGAGCATTTCTCAGCAAGGGCACTCTCGGGTTTGGAAACTGGCAAATGGGAGCGTTGTGTGCAGCATCCACCTGTACCTGTCTGATGCACAGGTGTCGCCTGAGAGCACGTTTCTTATTGGCTGTCATCGCGGAGACCTGCTGGCTGCTAGCTTGTGGTCAGGCACGATCAGCAAGCGATTCCCCCGCGCGGAGAACTCGGAGCATGTTGTTGCTTTTCACACACTCTCTGAGCACCCAGACTTTGTAGTGGTGATGGGTGCCTCTGGGGGGGTGTACACCTGGAAGCTGTCGGAGGAGACAGTGTGCAAGCACTTTCAGCTCCCTGCAACATTTTACTGTCAACCTCAAGACTTCCAGATGTCCTCTGATGGGAGCTACGCACTGCTGTCTACTGATAATGAGGCCATCACCCTCTTGGATCTTTCTGAGGTGAGACTGTGCTCATTTAAGGCAGAGGCTTCTGTTATGAAAGCCTGCTTGGACAAAACTGGATGCTATGCTGCGTACATATCGCTCCCCAACAGCCTAGACCGAGGTTGTGCCTGTCACCAGCATGATAAGCCGGTCCTCACAGTGGTTCGACTCTCTGACGGGGAAAGAGTAGAGAGTGTGTCTCTGTCTAAGAATCCCTTGACTCTAGTCCTGCGTGACCAGGAGTGGGTTTTTGTGGGTTTCGAGGACGGGTCTGTGGGTGTGTATAGTATTTCAGATGCCATGCTAACTGGGGAGGGTTTGGTCAGGGAACCTATGAAGGGTCAGTTGAAGGAATGCCCTTTTGACAAGTTACCGGTCAGAAGGTTACCTCTAACCGTCCCTAATATGACATGGTCTTAGCTACTGAATATAAACACACTAGTTACGTAACATACTCGTAGGCAGTTACCGGTTATCTACCGGTTATCAAAGGTGCTGCTTCTGGTTAGGTCATGTACAGCTGTTATCTCATTGATTGTGCTTTGGAAAGAAACCAAAAATGGCATGGGGTTGCAAGGTCATATTGTAAAAGCTGGTTAAATGATATGATGATGTTGACTCACCTTTCCAGGATCACGAGTTACATCTGAGTTTCATTTTGGAGAAAACAAAACTCATTGTGTATCAGTTTGTACCTTATATATTTGTATCTTTCTTGCATGTGTTTGAAATAGAGCATTTTTTCTAATTCCCTATTCGTTTGTTTTAAAAAGTTATTTATACCATGTTCATGTCCACTTTTCTATTGATAAGAATTGGACTATCACCTGTCGATCATAACGTAGGTATTTCCGACAGCACTTGAAGGCAGCATCAGCTGATATAAACGTCAACACAGAAGCCTTGAACACATCAGTCCATCTCAGCTCAGGTAGAGACATGTCTCAGCTGTACTGTTGGGGGGACAACTCAAGTGGACAGTTTGTTCCACAGTCACCCCTCAGTCCCGTGTCCTGGACTGTCCCCAGTGTCATCACCAGTGTCTGCTGTGGGGACCGGCACACTTTACTCCTCACCAAGGATGGACGCGTCTTATCATGCGGAGACGACTCTCGGGGACAACTTGGCCGAAGGAAAGGAAAACGAAAGAGACTAGGTAGTTATGTTTTTTGTGTCTTTAATGTAGCTTTAAATAATGTATTTTTATGTTATTGTTTTTTATTCTCGTGACTGATATTAACTTATTGCTGGACATAAAACAATCACCATCACAAGAAGGACCGAACCTAAACCGTCATCTAATACTGAACCCATTTCTAACCCCGTGAAACTGTCCTTTACAGAGGAATGAAACATCTTATCGGCCTAAACACAGACACACACACACACACACACACACACACACACACACACACACACACACACACACACACACACACACACACACACACACACACACACACACACACACACACACACACATTGTAGCGCTTCGG
>CAAKHC010002610.1:9519-45824 GCA_901007825.1 Macroramphosus scolopax
TTATCACAGATACTCAGATTAGCGTCAGGGAATGTGAGGCGTCCCTCTTCTGCACCCTTAATCTCAACTGAACTGAGCGAATGTACTGGAAGCTGGCCACTTCATAACTTTACTTACTTGTAATGAAAGTCAGTATATATATATATATATATATATATATATATATATATATATATATATATATATATATATATATATATATATATATATATATATATATATATATATATATATATATATATATATATATATATATATACATTTACTTCCTAACTTGGGTCAAAAGGAACCAAAAAAACTTAAAGCAGCTTAAACAGAGCAATTGAAATGATAATGTTTTAGAAGTGCAGCTAAATATCTCAAATGTGGCTGCAAAAGACAAACAACTGTGATCCTGTAAGATCTGGAATAACTTCTGTGGTTACGATCGGCATTAATAAATAAACACCATACAGGAAATAAACACCATTTGTGACTATAGAGGGGATTACTACACTTCAAACAAAGGATCCCCAGAAAGAGGAGAATACGATGGTATAATGTGATATTATTAACCTCAATCTCAATCCACGACATTCAGATTGGAAATGTTTGGATGTCAGAATTTAGCAGTCTGGACAGTAAAGCCTCGGTTGCCGGGCCTGCCCCTGCATGCAGAGATAGACAGACAGATAGAAATGAAGACTGACCCCGAGGGATGACAGACTTGTCCTCAGGGTACCCCCCACCCTCAGAGGGATGTTCTCATCCGTCTGCAACGAAAAGAAACAGATCGGATTAGCTGTGGGACCGAAGGAAAAAAAACACTTGAACTTTGCTTAAACCTAATCAAAACTTTCAAATCTACTTATTTCACTGGAAACAGAAAGAAGGTGAAGCAATGAGTGATAGCATACGGTTTATACAGATATCATCTGGCTGTCAGGTAAGTCACCCAAATGGGAATGAAGCCCAGTATTGGGTATTCTCACTAAGAATCAGCGATTAGGTTCCTTGTGCAAGTATCATCCTGTCAATGTGAAATGAAGTGCTGATCTTAAATCTGTTAAGCCACAATATGTGTGTGTGTGTGTGTGTGTGCGTGCAGGTCTGTGTATGTACTAAGCGTATGGGACCTCTACTCTGCTGCTTTTATCGACGCTGTCAAAGCGTCACAGCCGGAATCAGGTCATGCAGACAAGAGAAAACCCGAGATGATGCTGCAGCAGCTCGACATGTTCAGTGGGAAAAAAGAATAATTCAGGATCAGTACCGCTCCTCTGGTGTCTGTGCTGACGGAGTTCATTCTCCTGAAGGAAGCCTGCCTGGAGAGAGTGCTTACTTCCTCCCTGCGAGAAATAAGAGAGACAGAAAGAGAAAAAGAGAAATTTGAATTATTAAATCGATTGACTGGGTTCTGCCGTGAATTATGTGTACTTTTGAGCATTTTAAGCTCACTTGTGCTTCATACTGAGCTGCAATTCATGTTTTATTCAGCTTTCTTGTCTACTTTTGTCGTTTGTCAGTTTTAGAGCTTCACTCTTTTTGCTGCTCTCCTTTCTAACACACACTGCTGCTGTATATTAATATGTTTAATAGCCCAGATTGTCTTCAATTTGATTATTCTGAAGGTGCCCTGCAGAGATCGTTAATGTCTCATCTAATCTTAACTAAACCTCGTGCTACTGTAGCGTACCTCCTCTCGTTCAGCTCCCTCTCCAGTTTCTTGTTCTTGCGTTTGTGGTGGCAAATGACGATGATGACGATGATGAGCATCAAGATAAGCAGCCCGCATGCTATGGCCCCCACACTGATCATCAGCAGGTTCTCCTCCATCGCCTGCTTCTGTTGAGACTCTGTAAAGAAGAGAGTCAGTATGGAAGTAGGCAGGATTAGATGGATTCATGTATTTATTCTGACAGTATACGCAGTCATGAAAAGGTCTCCGTCCGCCATGTGGACAGCATCCTCATCTACCTGCCACTTCAATCTCCACCTCCGCCTTCCCCTCTCCCACTTCATTCTTCGCCACGCATTGGTAGGTGCCTCCGTCAGACAAGCTCAGGGGTCGCCCAAACGCTAGGGTTCCATTAGGGTGGGGGATCACACCCTCTGGCAACTCTCCACCCATTCTGCAAACAGAACAGAATACAGAATTACATTCAGTGCATTTAGATCAACATAATATTCATTATGCTTTTAATCTGAAAGTTACAACATCTAAGTGACGTCCATGTAACTGGGACAGGGAAAGTGACTTTGTAGACGTCTCAGAGTGTTATGATATGTTACATTAATGTTTTAATAGTGTTTTTCAATGGTCTCGATCCATCATATAGCTTGTGACCATCGTAAATGTTTAACTTAGATGAGCAACCCCGGAGAATAACCACAGTGATGCTGCTGTGAGTGTTTGTCATGTTTGAACAAGAGTAGAGTAAATGTCTGCCTGCTCTTGTTAATATTTCCAACCCGTGTTGACCCATATTTGATGGCCCATGAGTGTAGCTGTCATGATCGGAGCAGTGAAATAACACTTTGAGTTGCTAACTGAGTCTGTGAGCTCCGATCACAAGCAGGAAAAAGGAACCATTTGTTTTTTACATATCCAGCTGACACACCTCCGCGAAAACTCCAATCCACACATCCTTCCTGTCCCCGTCTCTCGCCGTCCATTCGCTTCACCTTCTTTCTACCTGCTGCGACCGTTCCACCGCTCTCATTGTTCTGGGCCGCTCATCACTTTCTGCTTCTCTTCACATCCCCCTCTTCCTCCCTCCTTCGTGTGAAACTGTCTCATCTGTCTGCTCTCGGCACAAGCCGAAACACAACACTGTGACACCCGCTATTACTTCACCTGCCATCTTTTACTGACAAAGCCAACAGGTTTGATCGCTGTTGCAGCCAGCACCATACATGTGTGTGTGTGTGTGTGTGTGTGTTTGTGGCCACATCAAACGCGTGTATGAGTAAGGAGAGGCTTACTGTAAGAGAGTTAGAGCGTATCTGGATATATAGTGAGCCTTACTCATAAAAACACTTTTCCCAAGGTGTGTTCGTGTGACTAACGACATGAAATATGTCAATCACCATCTGGAAAAACAATCCACATGGAGGAAACCTCAACATACATCCCACCTGAATGTATTTACAACTCAGAGGTACCTAAACTCCATCTGTATGTGAGGAATTTCTGCCTTCGGGCCTAACTGTCAATTCCTATAATTCGATGAGAGCCATTCTATTTTTCTTTCTTTCTCTTTTACCAGCCAAACTCAATGCCACACCCAAATAAAACATTAATCCGCAAAAACGAAATGGCCCATAGATGACACCAGGTGACTCAAGCAGAAAAAGTCGGGCTTAGGGTTGAACTGGGCGGCGATGTGCCACATTTAAAGCGACACACGCAATATCTCAATGTGTCAGTTTCCATTGAGGCAGAAGAATCAAGGGGTGACAATGCCAGTGATTGTGAGGTTAAGTCATGTGGATAAGACTGACACTTCCATTTAACTTGGTTGAACTCGTATGTATATAAGCTAACAGGAATTTGAATTAGGAATATTTGCACAATGAAACGATCTATTTGCTGTATGAATGCACGACCAAGTGACTTTACTCGAGAATTCGAGAGGACCTTAACGTTTTTAAAGGTACAGCTGTGGGGGCCGAAGTGCTCTTTCTTCATCATCATTTATTATTTTTTTTAATATTTAGTAACTCATAAAAGAAGCGATACTCTCTGATTATTCTATTTTTCCATGTTTGTCCATATTGCTTCCACTTTATGATTTTGTGTTTTTGTTTCATCAAGTTTTTCAAGTCTTCAGTAAAGCACACGGTCACATTAAAGACATAAATTAAAAAAAGAACCAAAACATTTGTACCTAACTGGGACTGAAATGGTCACGGTAAGAACTACATCTGACAATGACCTGAGCGTGACCTCGCTGGTTTCTCCTGACTGGTGAGATCACGGGAAAATATTAGAAGTCACGGAAAAGTAAAAACAGTGACCAGACACCAGCAGACGGTTAGTCACAAGAGTACCAGACAGAAGGCGGCTCCTACCTGATCCACCTGAAGCTATGTGGTTTGGGGTTTCCTCCACTCACGCAACTCAGGGCTGCATTCTCCAGACCCAGATACCAGTTCCCATCGTAGCCAGTGACATCTGCATTCGGAGGAACTGGGAGGAACAATGATAATTGACAAATTAATTAAAAATTACCAGTGAAGACATTCAGCTCAAAGGGATCTACATTAGTTATGATGTAAGTTACTTTAATGAAAAGAGAGCAAATGCAAATGATAGAAACTGAAGTTTTTCTTTCAGTTTATTTTGTTTTGATGGACTTTATTGTATATTGGGTGCATTATAGTACAATTTTAAAAGATGGACTCTTCCTTCGCCTTAATATGTGTTTTAGGGATCAAGGCACCAATTGAAACCTCAAATGTATGATTTCACTGCATACTCACAGTGCACAACCAGGTTGTTTCGGAGCCTGCGTGGGCCTGGTAAAGCCGGATGCCACACCACACAGTCCAACTTTTTCCCGTTCATTTTCCTCAGCGGGTGCACGTAGTAGTATGTGGAGACCGCCCCGTTGTCAGATGAGCGGTTGGTGGACTGGCCGTTCAGGTCGGTGTCCCAGGAGAGTTGGGGCAGTGGACGGGCAACAGAGCGACAGGAAGCGACCAGACGGTGGGATTGTCCCTCAACCAGAATCACAGGCTCCAGGGAGGAGATAGGAATGGCTGAAGGGAGATTGATACCAAGTTACCATAAGAGCCAGAACAGTTCATACAATAGGGCCCCTGTAAACACATCTACTTAATCTGATTGTTCATATTAGCAGTTGGATCCCAATTAATTATTTCACGATATATGTGGAGAAAGGTGATGCGAAGTCTTTCCACGTACCAACCAGAGGTTAACAACATTTCAGTTTAAGCGTAACGGAAGCTAAGGCCATTTGTTAGTTGCTGGTCAACCAAACTATCAAGTAGACTTTGCACAATAGCCCACAGTTAATGAAACTCAATCAACACGGGTATGGCTGCATTATCTTACAAAAATTGTCAAAAGGTCATTTGCGATCACAATCTTGTTTATTAGCCGAAACAGAAATTAAATTATGAACCAATTTCTGAAATAAATAATAGTGGTGTTCTTATGATAATGTCTCTCCCAGTGCCTGTCTGTCAGCAGGATTACACAAACACTAGCCGCTCTCGATAGGGAGGCCTTACGATGGCTTTCTTTGAAAGCTTTCACAGCACCTGCAGTCGTTCAGAACAACACTGTGGTTCCAAAATCTGAATTTTTAGCAGCGAAGCAGAAATCTGGAAGTGACTGACAATTAACACGTAATGTTAAAGGAGCCACGTTATTAGTTTGACAGGAAACCTCACATGGACCTGTATGAAAAGATGTGGGCGGATTTCTAATACTTTTGTAAATGCATCCAGGCCTATGTGATGGTTTCAGTTGGGGAGTTGCACAACTGATCTAGTTGAACTCAACCCCCCTTTTGAATGAGGTTGTGCAATCTTGACAAGCAACTTGTTGACATGATTCACTTTGTGACCCAGTTTTCGTCATTGTACAACATATCATGACTTCATTTGCTGCATTAAGAAATGTTTCCTTCTACTGCCATGAGCCATGAGGGAGGAACTCACTCCACACAATCAGGGACACCTCCTTGTCAAAGTTGCCTGAGGGGAAGGTGCTGATGTGGCAGTTGTATACCCCCTCATCCGAGACCTCTGTGGTCATGATGACCAGGGACGAGTCCACTGTTGGGTCGTTGCTTTGGAAGCGCACACGGCGAGACCACGTCCCAAACGCTACAAGCAAAGAGGTGGAGAAATGGGGGGAAACAAAGAGACAAAAGGAGAGAGAGAGTTAAAGGAGCGTGTTCCATATTCACTGCGGCTGTAAGCATCAATTATTGAATCAGTGCACGAAAACATAAATACAAAGTGCAGTGATCACAGTCTTGGCGCCTGTGAGCTATTCTTGTAACATTAAATCAACTTTATCAGTGTACAGGGAACTTTTTTAGCGTATAGTAGTCTGACAATGACTTAGGCATGAACTTTACACGGGGTAGGCCAACCTACCAGTCTGTCCGTTAGTATTGTGTGCAGTAATGATCTGCTCCTTGGTGCCATCAGGTGTCTCCTTAGACCAGGTGACTTGCACCACCACATTTTCACTTGACTCGTAACGACAGGGCAGGATGGTCTCCCCGTCAGCCAAGGAGCGAATCAGCTCGCTTGGATGATCAACAAAGTCTCCCTGTGCCACTGTAGGGTAGAGCAATTAAGAAACATAAGACATACAGCATAGAATGAAAGAATTCCAACGAGAGACCATGCAATCCGTAAATTGAATAATTAATCATGTTTCAATCTGCAATCCAACATTGTGTAGACTCAGACTAATGAATCCCCACCAGGCAGCTCATCTGTAGTTGGTAATGATCTTTAACCCTTTAACTCTATTACTTGCTCTAAGAGAGAGTAACAGGGAATCAATTTCATTTGCTGGTTTACACATTTTTAAAACAGCTCTTGGTAATTGGCAATGTTAAGATTACAAGAACTGTAAAGGAAGTGGCTAACAATACAAAGGCTTGTGCACTTGTCACTTGAGAATGTGTGATAGTCTTTAAAATCTCTTTTGCCAAAGGCTACATGTAGAAAACAAGATCATGTTTTCACCAAGCTGTTTCTTTGTCATGGCAGTTTACCAGTCAGATGACTTGGGCTTTGAATGATCTGGGATTATGCAACACAACCAAAAACCTTGTATTGCATAACATGAAATAGACATTTGCCAAGGTACAGAAGTACATTTTCACAGTCAGGCATTGTTTCTTATGAACTCTATGGTTGTCTGCCTCCTAATCATTGCTAATGGAAATAATTTCTATCACATTTGAACTATTATTAACAGTAGTAACTACTGATTTGATCATTAAAATTGTTCACAGGGTCATTAGAGTATTCAGTTATCCCAAAATGAAAATACATTTGAGAAGTGTTGATTGTTTTTCCTCCTTTCTAAATGAAGCTAGCCTGGTGTGCTAAGCTTAGCTTAGCTCAGGCTTAGCTTTGCTTTGCTCAAAGACAGAAAAGTGGAGGAACAGCAAGAATGGTTCTATCTAAATTGAAAAGCTAATAAGTAAACTTTTTATATCTTGTTTGTTTAATCCATACAAAAAACAGAGTGTAAAATGACAAGCTGTGGTTATATGAGGGCTTACATGCTACAGTACTGGGCAGAGTGGCTCACTGTTTCCCCATGTATCCAGTCGTTATGCTAGGCTAGGCTAGCTATCTGCTCGCTGTAGACTGCATTTGATGTCCTGTAAGCTAGCTGGCTGCTAGCTGTAGCTTCCTATTTAATTGACATGTAAGAAAGTGTATCAATCGTATCATCTGACTTATATTAGTTTAGCGTTTCTTTTCCGGACTTTGTTGAAACCTATATGTGGAAGGAGTTAAATGAAAACCTGACAGCACAC
This sequence comes from Macroramphosus scolopax, assembly GCA_901007825.1. NCBI lineage: Eukaryota > Metazoa > Chordata > Actinopteri > Syngnathiformes > Centriscidae > Macroramphosus > Macroramphosus scolopax. The sequence continues at coordinate 17,043 of CAAKHC010002610.1, forward strand.
GTAGAAATACACTGGAAGCAGGAGGAGTGGAGATGGGGTTGACAGAGTCCCCAGGGAGGGAAGAGAGGGAAGGCGGAGAGACAGAACAGGTTGTCTCCAAGTAGAGTGAAGATATGTCGCTTAACTAGTTGCTCAGGATGAGGGTTAGCTCACGGTGTCTGGACAGAGGGAGACACTCAGCAGGGCCCTGGAAACTGACAGGACATCAGACGCAGTCTACATTGTGTTGATTGTCTCAGACTGCCGTGCTGAAACACTATCAACCCTACTATGTCAAGCATCTCTCATTTCTGTGGTTTTCTCTCTTTCTTCCTGTCTAGCTAACCTGTCGGGGATAGACAAACCGCCGTCTTATTGTGGGATGTCCTCTAGCAACCTCCCTAAATAAACACAGAGGGGAGGAGGGAATGCACAATGAGGTAAACACACTATCTTGTTTGCTGTTGCAAACAAGATAGTCCAGATCTGTTTTTGATTGATCTAAGTATCTTTTTGCACAAGTCTCCATAGAAATAGTTGCAGTGACACCAACGCGGAGGGATCGTCACGGGCTTCAGAGTTTATCCTCTGGGGGACATGAATGTTTGCACAAAATTACAATGCATTCCATCCAATAGTAGAGATAGCTTCCTCTGCAGAGTTTGACACCAGAAGACTTTTTTTCAAATTCATTGATGAAAAGGATTTTAAGGCAAGGATTTTGAGCATGATTTGTGACATCACACATATTTTACAAATACATATTCAATATTCCTCACACACAAGTGTGATGTGAAAACCTGAAATGACTTTATAAGGAAGTACGAGATTATGTGTACTGTTTTTTTTATGAGGGGAGGAGGAGTAGGTGGCATTTTAAGGATTTCAATGTGTGTGTATGTGTGCGTGTGCGTGTGCGTGCGCGTGTCATACCGAGCGACTCCTACAGGTGCTGATTTATTGCGCACTGTGGGAGAATCTGTTGAGATATGTCCGTACGTTGTCCGTACGTATGAGGTGATTCATACATTTACCAACAAACCTGATGAGTGTGCCGTGCGTACAGGTGTGTTGCTCCATGAATGTGTTTGTTTGTCAGACCTTAAGCCTGCAGTGGAATCTGTCTGCACTGCATTACTGGAATAACACCGAGCCAACGTGGTCTTGATTGATTAGATTTGAAAGATGTTTTTTCCACTATACTGTTGACTATAATTGCGTAACGTTGTGTTTATTTGGCAAATGTACTCCCGCCCTGACTTCACCAAAATCAATAAGTAAAAGTTTGATTTAATGACGATCGACCGGGTTCAGTGTGTTAAGGGGAAGCGACACAGGATGTTCACTGTGAGGGGCGGAAATGAGCGTTGGCAACGGCAAAGACATGTTGCTACACGTGACAAAATCAATTTTCTATCCTATTATCATGCATTCATTTGTCATTTAATCTTTTAAAGACGCGACGAAAAAACAAAATCCAGTTTAACCTTTGTTTCCCAGGCTATAGATTTTCAATGGATCCAAGAAGGTGTTGTTAAACTAGAAGTTATTTCTTTAATCCGAGCATTGGATAAAACTCCTTGTTGTCCTTGGGAGTGGCTGTTTTTCTGTGTAAACCTGTTGTGCACACCTCCAGCAACTGTAACGTAAATACGTTCTGTTTTATCGATCTGTTAATCAGATCCGACCCAAATTTTGACAGTTTCTTCCTTCCATGCTTGAACCCCTTCATGAGGAAGCTTTGTGAATCCTGCCGACAAACAGATACACCAGCCATGTGGGTAAAGCAATATTCTGATGAACTAACACACACACACACACACACACACTAGAAGGGTCTATCCAGTTCCTTAGACAGAGACAGAGGGAGCGGGATTGATCAGCAGCAACCTGTTCTTCCTGAAATATCAGACAGCCCCACCAGTGTTTTCTTTTACAGCCTTGCTCCAGTTAAGTCTTATATTGGAGAGAAGCTGGCCAACTGCCTGGATTGTACAGAACTAAGCATATGAATATTTAATATACACTGCAGGCCGACTATTGACCAGTTTTGACAATCAGGAAACCAACAGGTATTTGTGCAGACGTATTATTTTACATAGCATATGTTTAATACCTCATATGCAATAAACTGGATCGCACACAAAGTCAATGATATAATGGTGTTAGAGGCCTACTGGGCATAGATGAGTGCTGTTGGAATAAATTACACATGAAACATAACAATCTCTGCTCACTGTTGATACACTTGAAGGGATATCATCTGAAACCACGACAAGGTAACGATTCATAAGTGTAAAGTCTAAAAACGCGACACCATGTGAAGCCTACTCACCAATGATCCGGACGAGACACAGACATAGAGAGAATCTGTTCAGCAGAGATGTCATTCTCCCCAGCAGTTACTGGTAACCGTTCACAATTTGGGACAATTTCAGTGCTGGACTACAACTCATCAGTCCAGGTAACAATACTCAAACTGACAGGCAGGCGTAAAGCACTGAGGTGGACTCATGCCTCATGTTGCCGGATCATCCCTGATGATAATTGAAGTCCTGTCCCGGGTAAAGAAAAGGTTGTAGTCTGTATAAACTCAGTCCTTGTGAAAAGTGTAAATCCTTTCAGTTGGGTTACGTGTTGTTCTGTCAAACGCACGCCATAATGTTTGCCCTTCAGGAGAAAAAAAAGAGGACAAAGCTGTACCTGTTTGGGATACACCTGTTTGCACTACACCTTTCTCTCTCTGTCTGTCTCTCTCTCTCTCACACACACACACACACACACACACACACGTTTGGACCAGAAGTCACCCATCCGGTTTGGTTGAAGCAACATGACAGTTATTTTCTCGTCTTTACATGCTCTGCTCGCAGGAGAGGCAGGTGAAAAGCGAGCGTGGGGGAGCCAGTTCACACTGCGTCATTTGACTGGATATTCTAATAGTCATAGACAGAAACCGCCTCCTCCCATCGGAAAAAAACAAATGAATCCTCACACATGTCATCATCACACGTATGTCAGCAGTAAACGAGCGTCATGGTAGATGTGTTGTGATATCATAAGATGACATGATTTGAATGAATTACCCATAATGCAGCAAGTCCTTTATTGTCAGCATCACATTACAATCTTATTCTCCTCCCTTGGATACATATAAATGGCATGTAAAGTGCAGATCTTGGCCGAATGGGACACGGTTGAGCTCTACGTTCACTCCATGATGTGGTGTAATAATGTTCGTGTACAGGTGTCTGTGGGCAGGTAGATAGCGTACACATGTCACTGCCATCCGGTGGTGTGTTGGGAACACTGCTTCGTACAAAAGCAGATCAGAAGCTACTTGAGCTGGCGAAACAACGCCGTCCTCTGGTTTTATGTTGTAAAGAAATCAGCAGATGACAATAAAAATGGCCTAAAAGGGTTAATTAGTGGGGCAGACGTATGAAGGAGGACATGGCCAGTTCACATTTTGGTACATGCATGTTGAACACAAAGAAACAAACATCAAGTCCTCTTTTTAATGATCACATTAAGCATTACCCTTTATCGATATTGTGGTTGTAGCATGCAACAGGGCAGCAACAGTATTCTACGCAGCATGGGGCAAAGCATTTCTCACAGTTGCTCAACTTCGATGACTCAACTTCTCTGTTTCTGTCTCAGCCCGTCCAGGTTCCAATACGTCGCACAGAGGCAGAAGATAAACGAGCAGCGCTGCAGGACACGTCACATTCTCTCAACTATCGATTTCTATTGCATTTGTCTTATCTAGGCTAAGATGTGCAGGATCAAAGGAAATCGTCTGTTTTTTCACACGTCGTGTCACTTCTTCATGCCAATAGTTTCATATGTGTCCGGGGCATGAGGAGTCAAACCCTGACAGGAAACCAGAGGGGGAGATTGCGCAATTAGACATTTAGTGTCAACTGTAATTCAGTAATAACAATAATTATAATAATAATAAACTCACCGTATAGATGCCCTCCTCAGTGTTCTGTAAGAAATAATAAGTTACATAAATTAGTGTGAATAAATCACATTTTGTTAGATGTAAAATAAAAAAGGATTTCCTGGTTTCTGTAACAGGATGTATGTGAGTGTAGGTAGAACCTCTATGTAGGAAATGTTACAGCATGCTACATGTCGACGGAGGCACCAGATCTGAACGCTGGGCTCTGTCAAGCTGTGTGTGGCCACAAAAAGGATAAAAAAGGCAACGAAACCATTGAATCGGCAAGTTAGGAGCCGATAAAAGTTCATGAAAGATAAATAAATACATGTCCGCAAAGACACGGAGTGGCTCAGCAGTGGAAACCCATCATGAAACAAAAGGTTTTGATGATGTGTCGATGTTCCAGTAAAGTTCTGGTGAGGTTTTCTGCACAAATAAGTGCATAGTGTTATGAAAAAAGTTTTAAGGGTAGTCAGGGTGTTAAAAATATACTGTCTTTCCTCGCTGATGCAGACATGAAACAGGAAGTGGACACCTGTGGACTTTCTCACTTTATATGGACGCCCATCTAATCTGCCTCTTTTGGGCATCAGACCCAAGAACTATAAGAGGCAGAGTACGACCCTACAAACTGATTTCTATGCTTCGGATGACAATCAATGAAGGCGTTTTAATGGGTCGATGATATCCGCATCTGCTGCGAGTTGGGGTTGAATCTTAGAGGAAAGATGGCTGCAGCAGAAAGAAAACAAAAATATGCAACATGTCGACTTTGCGTCTTTCTGGGATGACACAGTTTGTCAGGTTTAACTACTTCTTAATGTTCTCAGGAAATCCAGTCATTTACTCTGAGTCATCACTACAGCTTACTTACCAAAAAAGGCCTGCAAACGGCAGATATCTGGACATGAAGAGTTTCATATCCCGAGTTCTCTGTGACCAGTGAGTTCTGTCTCTGGTTTGCAATGCGATTAATATTATGTGCGTATCTGCTAACGGACTTGTGTTTCTCTCACACATTATGTTTTGAGGTCTAATTGCATCACAGAGGTACAATTTGAATATTTCTTTATTAGCCTCACCTGCTTGTTCACCTTCTCAGCCGCAGCTTTCTTGACATTGAATAACTGTGGATGACAGTGATATCAGGTTTATAATAGTTAACACATTATGTTCTTGTCATATCGAGCTAGTACACCGGTTATAAGTAAGAAATTCATAATATGCAGGTGTGATTTCTTGGCACATGAATCAATAAAAACAGGAACAAATAAGTTCAGACTCATGTGACTTTCTGAGCAAATATATATATATATATATATATTTTAAATGAATTGTCATGAATTGTACATGTTATTTCACATGAAAATGTGTGTCTTCCTCCCCTGGTGTGAACCGCAGTAACCTGGTTTCTCACATGTTCGTTCTCTTTTCACGAACATACAGGATGTGCAGCAACTCTGCTGAAGCTGACGACAAATCTGAACCTAATAACTGCACTGAGAGTGGACCAGAATGGATTCAAGTATACATATTAAGGATTTGATAGGTGTGTGTTGTCCTTTTTTGCTTTCTTTATTTTCTCAAAAGAAGAAACCCACAAACCTTGATTCTGCAGTAGAGGACTGTCAGAATGATGCCGTACAAAAACAGAATACCATCCAGCACATAACAGATCTCAGGCTCCGCGAACGCTTCTGTAGAAATGAGAAGAAACTGTGTCAGGGGCGAAAGTGTCATCACCGTTGATCACAGAGATTATACTCTAACATCTTGTTTCTTTTAGGGGGAAACACACGAAGCAGGAAACATTTTCAGGACCAACGTTAATGTCCTGTGTGATGATCGCAGCCCCTCGGTGACGATTAGGCTCTTTGACAAAGAAAAGAAGTGACGTGTCACGGGGACGTCACCATTTCAGAATATGAGACAGACAGCAACACCACCTATTGCACAAAATATACCTGCATTAAAATAGGTTTGGGGAGACATATAGATGAATACTTCTCAGTTATCTGGAATTAATCATTGGCTTATTGACACTAATTGATTTATCCGCTCGTTATCTGCTAATCTTACACATGCACATTCATGATCAGGATATCCTGCCAGCATTGAGACTATAAGATACGTACATCAACAGGGCTACACGTGTGATATGGTCGATACAAGGCTTCATCGAGTTGGTTGGTGGAAGGTGACCATTAACTATACTGCTGCTTTTTTAGGTCCCGATGACTCAGATGTGCAACGATCAAGTAAACAGGGACAAAAGAGGTATTAACATTAAGGAAGAGGAAGCGAGCTTTCAACACAGAGAATAACATCTGGACCAAAGTCCATCTGCACATAGTGAGATGATCAACTGCAGACTATAAGAGTGGGTTGAAGGTAAGAGGTCACCTGATAAATTGAAGTGATCAAATGGAGGATTCCATTAATGCTTGTTTTCATATTTTAATAGTTAACTACGGTTTCAATCACCTGTTTTTATGTGCTGTAACGTAAAGCATCAGCTGTGTGATGATGTTAATAATAATCGGTTTCATATGAACGTTTTAATTTAAAGATGTTCAGAATATTAATTCAAAGACGACAGCTCACCTCTTGGTACTGAAGCGTTATTTATTCTTGCGTGTTTGGGTTGTATTGTCTTTGTTTCAACTTCATACGGTCGAGACTGATTTAATATTATTCAAGTATATTTTTTTAGATCCAAATGTCTGACAACTTACGTTTTTTGTTCAAGTTTGGTTGCTTGGGACGAGACAGAGCAACAAACATTTGCAAACAAATGACTTAAATCATGAATCATTTCAAAATAAAAGACATTCACTTTTAACTGATAATGAACATTGTCAGGAAAAATACTCAATGAAAAATATGAGCGCAGTTTACTTCTAGAAATGTACTAAATAATGTTATAAACCGACCTGTGATCATGGCAGAATGTGCGTCTTACCACAAGCTATAGGGTTCGCTTCTCTTTTCACAGGAACTCTGATGGCGGTGACGTCTGCCATCTTCTCTTAATGAAATAAGGCCAAATGAAAACCTGTGCTCTAAAACATTTTTAGAAATCGTTTAAGGTTAGGTGTGTTCTACATTATAGACGGCCAGTGTTTAATCTGGGTTATCCTGATAATCATGTAACTGACGGAATCTCCTCTTTTCAAACACATTTATCACAAATCCACTTCAAAGAGTTTCTCTTGAGCTGGTTTGATTTTAGAAATAGATCCGTCGTCACTTCGATGAAAACTCAAACTTCACTCAACATCAACACTCACCAGCTCTCCCGAGACTCATCCATAGAGGGATCGCCACCAGTAAAGGGCTCCTGCCCGAGAAGGCCATGGTAACGGGCTCAACACACAACAACTGGGGCACGTCTGCGGCCAGAAAACAAAAAACACGAAACTGCTGGATGTCTTTACTTTGTTCCGCTGAAGTCTGAAGTGGTGTCACAGTCGAGAGGGGAAGTTGTGGTCTGAGCTTGAAGTCCATCACTATCAGATCTCATCAGACCACTCCTCTTTCAACACCAAACCAGAGGAAGGATAAACTATCAACGTCCCGGCTGTCTTTGTTTTTCACAGCCGCATTTTAAAAACAGCAACATTTCTTAAGAAAAAAAATGTGAGAAAAAAAACAACTTTGCAGTTCGGTCATAAAATATTTATTAGGCTTATTTGGGCATTGTACATCAACGATCAGAAGCAGAGGCATCACTACAGCGAATAGTGAACAGGAAGAGAGCCCCGACTAACAGATGTGGTAAGGAGTGATCGAGGTCTAAACATCAGCAGCATCTCACTAACGGTCAACCTCGCCGAACACGACGTCCTGTGTACCTGTTGGGAAAAAAGAAGAAGCCTCACTGTGACGTCACAGAAAACATATTTGCAATTACACGTTGCCCCTTTTGGAACTGGGTTGGATTAAAAATCACATACCAATAATGGCCACCACATCGGCAAGCATGTGTCCTTGAGCCATCTTATCCAGACCAGCCTGTCAAGAAGAGACATTTATTAACATTCAGAATAACTGGAGTCCTGCAACCACAATTCAGGGCAGATGAGCTCACATGAAAGATCATCTTCATCAGTCATGAGATTGTAGCCTGAAGTTAATGCACTAACTACTCTAATAGTTTGTTTATGCAAGTTTAAAGACGTTTTTAGCCTTGAAGAGCGAAATTCAACCGACTACGTTGAACAGCGTTTCATGTAGCCATGAGCTAGGAGATGAGCAGGAAGGAGGGAGCCGAGGGTGTCTGTGTGCTTTTAAAAATGACTCTATAGTACTTCATAAAAAATGTACTTAATGAACTAAAAGTAGCCTTGAGGGCAAGTCGTTAAACTGGCTGAATAATTGATAAATGTTGTGTTGAATATTTCACGGTGGCTTGTGAAGTTTTCAGTGCTCACCAAGTGAGCGAATCCGGGAGCTTTGATCTTGCAGCGATAGGGTCTGCTGGAGCCGTCTGATACCAAATAAACACCGAACTCTCCCTGCAAGCGACACACGGACAAACACACACACATAAATACACTCTGGTAAGCATGTTACATCACAACGAGTCCCTGAAGGCTTCCCGACTAATTAATGTGAATCTACATTTCAAATGACTCAAAAGAGCCCGTGCACTAATAAGATACAGAGTAATAATGTAACACTACCCACTGGGATTAGAATCATTATACTTCCAGGACTCGGCAGAGGAAAATAAACACAAAAATATCTGTGTCCTCACCTTGGGTGCCTCCACAGCTGTGTATGTGGCCCCTGGGGGGACCTGGTAGCCTTCTGTGTACAGTTTGAAGTGGTGGATCAGAGACTCCATGGACATCTAGCACAAGGACAGAACAAACACATTCTCTCAGCAGCTGTTATGATAATGAGACACACAGAACTTACCGATGATAACGGTGACTTGTAAAACAGAAACACTCAAAAAAGTTGTAATCCCGAGAGGAAGCGGGTGTTGGAATAGCGGCTCACCTTCATCTCGGACCTCTTGGGCGGGGCCACCTTGGCGTCATCCACCTTAATCTCTCCTTCTGGCATCTTGTTGAGCGCCTCGTGCATGATCCTCAGGGACTGCCTCATCTCCTCCACTCTGCACAGATACCTGGGCCACATGCGTGCAGAGAGAAACCAGCCGTAAGCCACAGATGGCAGACGTACATAATCACCCACAAACTCCCATCAGTTTTATTTTATTGTAATGTAGCATACCGCTGCAAATGATATTTTCAGAGGAATGTTCAATATCTAAATAATGTGTTTACTATGTAACAAATAGCTGGTGCTAAGAATATGACTATGTGCATGACGTGTCAATTGGACAAATGTAGTTTGAATCACTTCAAATGCTAATCTTCATCATCTTTGCACCATGTACCCTTGTTATCAATGATCAAGTATCTGTTTTAGTCACTAACGAGTTAGACTCATTGGCGCCGTCCTATAGTGACTGCAGCTATTTGCTGATTTCCCCACCTGTCGTAGCAGTCTCCTTTGCTTCCGATGGGGACATCAAACTCCACCTCGTCATACTTGTCATACGGCTGAGACTTTCTGAGGTCCCACTTGATGCCGGAGCCTCTCAGCATCACTCCACTAGTGGAGGAGAAAAGGACAGTAACAGGCATCACTCGTGTTTCTATTGTGCAATTTAAGATGAAGACGTTGAAGAGAGTTTTTACCTGAAACCATAGTTGAGAGCCTCCTCTGCAGTGACCACCCCGATGTCCACGGTGCGATTCTTCCAGATACGATTGTTGGTCAACATCTGCGTGGAGGAAAGCAGAGATTTAACACCCACAGATTTCCAACACATCCTGATCACGTTCCAACATGTTGAGAGCTTGTGGAGATACAACATATATCACACACACCTCCTCGACTTCATCGATTCTGATGGAGAAGTTCTTGCACCACTCATAGATGTCGTCCATGAGGCCCAGAGGCAAATCCTGGAACACATTAAAAGATGCTGAGCATCATAGATCAGGTCATTGACCATCCATCCATGCAGACCGCCATTCTTTGCCTCCATATATTTGCTGCGTGTGTGTGCAATCAACAACACAGGTTGTGCTCACATGAGTCTGTTATTAAGTAAGTTCTCCTACCTGATGAACACCACCAGGTCTGACGTATGCAGCGTGCATTCTGGCTCCAGACACTCGCTCATAAAACTCAAACATCTGCGAGGAAAAGGAAAAGTCAGGGTGACCTCTAAATATATGTCTGATGTAAAAGAGACTGACACTTAATTAAATTAAAAACTTCACAAATGTGGAACAGGCCTTTAACGAGATCATGTGAGCCATTCTGGCCTGACTGGGTCCCAACACAACTGTGAAAGGGAAACCTCAGCAGGACATTTTCAATTAAATATTTCCCTCTAAATTATCATTAATAATATACGTAATATGTAATATAATAACTTTAGTGATTATTTTCATGAATAGAGCACATCTGGATCAGGTTCCCATTGAGTAAACACAAAAGGTATCATGTAGGTCGTCCATGACTGACATGTATGTAGCTCGTCCACAGATATAAAGTTTCAAAAATACTAGAGGACCAACCGGCAGGCTAACTGGCTTCCTAAAAGGGTTGAACATGATGTTGCGCAGCAGTGATCCTAACCTTCTCTCGCTCCTCGAACAGCCAGAAGAAGGGTGTCATGGCACCGATGTCAAGAGCATGAGTGGTGACGGCCATGATGTGATTCAGGATGCGAGTCATCTCTCCATACAGAACTACAAACACAACAAAGGACAAATACTACCATTAAGAGTTGAAATGATTGTCTACTGAAAGGTGTAATTGTGAACAATTTATTATTGATCGATAGTCGATTAATAGTTCTAAGTCAAGCAACATAAATCATCTAAATAAAGACCTTAATGTCTTTTCAGTCGGTCACCATTTGTAATCTGTACCTCTGATCCACTGGGCCCGGGGTGGAGCCTGGATGTTGAGCAGCCTCTCCACAGCCAGTGAGTAGGCTTGTTCATTGCACATCATGGAAACATAGTCCAGGCGGTCAAAGTAGGGCAGAGCCTGTCACAGCCAAAGAAGGGGAAGCGAGGTTAAATGTCTTGACCAAGGGACTGCCACAGATTGTGCAACACACTTGTGAACGGAAATTATCTGATCAATATTTTTTCCGTGATGAGTTGCTGTTTTGATATATAAAAAAAAGTGGTGAGGTGTTCCATTGCTTTTGCCCTCGAAGCATGCATGTGATATGTACATACTAATTAACCCACTTCAAATGATCTTTTAGCCACGTATAAGTCGTAAATAATATACATACAAAAAAATACACTTGCAAAAAGTTATGGAAGTGGGTCGGTACCTGAAGATAAGTCTTGTACTCGATGAGTTTCTCTGTGCCGCGGTGAAGCAGGCCGATGTGGGGGTCACATTTCTTGACGGACTCGCCGCTAAGCTCCAACACCAGACGCAGCACACCGTGAGCCGCAGGATGCTGGGGGCCAAAGTTGATGGTCAGGTTGGACACATCCTTCTCCGCAGGAGGATCTTTGTCTGTCAAACAAAGTCAAAATTGTTAGTCGAAAAATAAAAAACTATATTAGATGTAGCATTTATACACAATTTAAATAGACAACCTGATGCTTACCATTAATAGTCTTAGAGGGGAGGCTTTACACTGATGCTATACAATAAATAAATAAATAAATGCAAAATCAATGTGGGAGAAGACCCACTTTTGACTGCAGTTTTAAAAAGAGTGAAATAATTATCGTCTTTTCCCAATTGTTATAGAGCTCATGAGATCCAGGTTGGGGTTCAAATTATTTCTAGACTTGAATTAATTACTCTCAAACCTGTAACCAAGAACCTGATATCTAAGCTGGCAAAATGTACCAAAAACAACAACCAGGTATTAAATTGTTCATGCTATGTAAGAGTTAATTTTGGCACACATGAGTTGTGTGCCAAGTGTGAGTTGGAGCAAATACATGTTGAAGAAGAGCTCTTTTCTCTAATTATTGAAACTTCAATCTTCATTTAGTTTGTCTGACTGTAAAGTGAAGCTTCATGCTTTTAATAGACATTTGTACAGCTATGACAGCATTTTTAGAAATTCCCTGAATTGGGAAACAGCATGCGAGTGTACATACCATTCCATGGGGGTGGGACCCATTTCTCATTCATGGCGGTGGGGTACATCACTGCCCCAGCAAACTGCTCCGTCCACTCGACATCTGGCTGCCATTGTTTCTGCCTGAAAAAAAACAATGTGGAAAAAAAACAAAAAGCATCCTTCTTAAGCGTCTGAGCAATTACACATAAAGAATAGATGCTTTAATAGGATTATAGTGCTTCCGGCAATCACGTTGCCCAGGCGCCATCGCTCGGCGCGTTACCAAACAGGGCTTAAATCCAGTGTTGTTGACGGTGTCATAATGATCTGGGCAGCTACGAAATGCCTGTCAAATGACCGACTGTCAACTCAGAGTGATGACATAAGAAAAGACTTAGGTCAATTAATATGTAGAAAATCTGCAGTTTATTAATGCTGAATGTGCAACATTGCTAGAAAAGAATTAACTCAATCAAGTGTATTTCAGTATACAAATCAATAAAGGGAATAGGTTACGGTCCCATTGACTTTGAAGCTACATAACAACACATAAAGCTACAAAGACCCGTTTAGAGACTCCTATGGCGATTGTGTTCTCTATGTTGTTGATATTTTCATACAGATGTTATATCTTATATTGCGCAATTAACGTAAATTGTTTTGAATCTACGACAGCGGCAGTTTGGTAATCATACACTCAACGATGTTAGCTAACGACTGCACAATAGCAAACTCAAATAATATGCAAAGCATGCCAACTGTTAAGGCTGACAATGCTATAGCCTTTTACAACAGATTCCACTTGGAATTAAATGAACAATTGTCGCATACTAATGCTGTTTCCACGAAGAAAAAAACGCCTTTAAGCATTTGCTAACATTAGCCTTCTTGTGTACATAATTTTTTCAGCTCAAGCGAGGATGGCTGGCAATACAATGGTCACTTGAGGTGTGACGTTTTATCTTTGTTTGAACTTACCTGTTTTGCAGGACAGTACATCCAGGACTCAGAATATTGTTATTGTTTAATATTAATTTAGTTGAAGGACGTCCTAGTTTGGTAAGCGACCTCAACATTGTACCCGCCATCTTGGCTATAAGACCGGTGGCTAATGACGTAAAGCAGTTTCTTCTCTTGTCGTTTTAGTAGCGTAAAGTGTGAATGACGCGCGTGTCCGCCACCTATCGGTAAAATGTATAAACAGCAATCCTGAACTCTTGTTAATTTTTTATTTGTATGTAAGAATCTAAAAATAGAAATATTGCATTGAAATATATTTAACACGAATGATTATAATTATATCTATTATATCTGTTTTTGAATTTTCTGACTGATCTTTCTAAAGCAAGGAATAAAGACATGACGTGTGCTTTGTGGTATGTAATCGGTTTTATTTGGACTGTAGATTTTATGAATTGCATATATATAGCATTTGGCAACAATGGAGCTCGGTGTTGGTTTAGTTTTATCCTGTTTCAATTTGTGTAATATGTCTTGAGCTTATTGGCTGTGTTTTTGTATTTTAGTTGTATTGTATTTAGTTTTCTTTTCATCTCCTGTGGTTTTATTTTGGTGGTACATTTATGCTTATGTTGTGCTTATGGTGGGCTGAGGAACTGGAAAAGGCTGGAATGTTTGGTTTGTTGTTAATTAATGTGTCTGAATAATTCCGTGAGGGCCAAGTCAGGTAAATGATCAGAAACAAAAATAAAATTCATTCATTCATTCATGGTTAACACAAGTTTGTAACATTTTAAAGCAAGTAATTGCTAGTAGAAAGAATGTTATGTATATTATAATTATCATTTAAAAAAATTTATCAACTTTATTTAAATATATATTGAATGAGTTTATTATTTTACTACTTGCAGCTTATACTGTAAATCTGTTGTGAAGAAACATGGGTAAAATAAGAAAAATTTACTTAGTAACCATTACTGCCTAGTATATACAACTAATATATTTAAACTTGAGCCTTCTTTCACCCTGAAACAGACAAAACACTTCCATTTTTTATATAAAAAACAGTGCTTTTATTTATGTAATACTGTGGAAAAATAATTACATACCATTTTTAAAAAATATTGAAGATAATGAAATTAAAAAATGAGTTTGATAACGTTTGTTGTACATCTTTTGAACAGTTTTCTCTGCTACGAAGAACAGTACAATAACATAAACATTGGAGTTTTCTAAATTCAAAGACACAATAATACAGGATACAGTCCTACCAGAGGTATAAAAGTACTGTAACAGGATTGTGAGAGAAATGATATGGACATATACTGAAACACACACCCGCACACTTTGACACAGACATGCACACACGCATACTGTATACACACGGACATGCATACAATAGTCCTGCGCACACTTGAGTCGGGCTGTGTGTTTACAGTATGTTCACCATACACAAATGGTCATTCACACATCTATACAAACACACTGTACAAATTGATGGGCGCACCAACACCCACACACTCCCTCTTGATCTCGCTCACACATACACACCTGCATACTCACCCAGTCATACACTACTAAATGTCAATATTGTAGACAAGCCTTCACTGAACCTCTCCATACACATTCTCCTCTGGCTGTTTTGGCAGGCAGACGATGAGGAATGATACAAAATGGAAATGTATGACATGTTCCCCTATAAGGCCACTCAGTTCTAAACCCAACATCTGTGTTTTTCTCACTATCTGTACCAGGCTTTTAGTTTAGAGCTCAGAGAAAAAGGCTCCAGCCTACGAAAAAATGTCTGGAAACGACTCTATGCCCCGAGCTTGGTTTGTAAAGCAACAGTCACCAATAGAAGGAGCTTCTACTGCATATACATGGTCTAAGGTGAAGAACAACATAAACACTTGGCACTAGGTTTCCTTTATACACTGATATACCCTTCTGATGTGGAAAAAAACGCCTTAAATCCTCTCAGCTTTTTACAAGAAGGCTGCAGGCTCTGCTGTTGGCACAACTCCTCACTCGGTCTCAGTGGAACTCGCTCAGGCAAAGGCCCGAGTAATGTGCGCTCGCGTTGAAACTTTTGGTCCATACATACACATTAAATGATTTACATTGACAAAAATAATTCTGTAATGTTAAAAAATAGAATACAAAGCTCTAGTCTTGTGTGCAAAGAAAAAGACATTACACAGATAGATAAGGGACGTTTAAGCATGAATACTGTAGATGCAGTGCAAAATGATGACAACCCTCCTAACCCCCCAGCCAAGCCCTCCCAAAACACTTTCCCACACTTGCTAATAAGCATGATGGCATCTGCAGTTGTACACAAGGGCATTCTGGGATACTATATATATATGTGCTCTATGATCATTGAACAAGACAACCAGCAAAAAATAAAAATACAAATGGTGGCCAGAAATGACTTCCACTGGCTGAGGTTTCTCCCGATCAGCGTGTACCATATTTGTCTGTTTTGCCTTCAGACTTCCTCTGTCATCATTTACAATGTTCACTCAAAGCAAAGTCTCTGTGGCTCCAAAGATCTGTGATCTCTTGTCCTCTCTCTGGTTCTTGCTCTCTTTCCCAGTCTTGATTGTGACTTGCGCTGTCTGCTCTTTCAGAGCTCAGATTTACAAACACATTGGGAGTGAGGGATTTCAAAATTGTGTGGAATTTCCCTTCCTCGTCTCACTGAGACTCCTTCTTTTCCACTGGTCTTTTTTTCTCTCTCTCTGCGCCTCTGTGTTTCTCATACCCTCCCTGTTTATAGGTCTTCTGACTGTGCATGGGTGCTTGTGTTGCTTGTTTGGTGGTCTGTCAGCATGTTTTCAGTCTCGTGTAAGTGTGTGCATGTAAATCAATGATTGTGTGTGTTTTTAGCTGCATCGCTATCTATAAGATGCTTCCTCATGCGTGAGATGTTTAGGCGTCTCTTTGTCTTACACGTGAGTCTGCATCCTCTGTGTGTGTCGACTGTGGGAGTAGTCAGAGTGTTGCGAGGTGTAGGAGAAGCGTGTGGAACTGCCGTACTTTCCTAGTCCTGTCTCTGGTGGAGGAGCAGGACCCGGGGGACCCACTCCAACCCCAGGGCCCCCAACCACAGGGCCCCCAACCCCAGGGCCTGCAACACCAGATCCCACCCCATACATCTCATAGGATGGGCCGGCTTCTAGTGGGGCCAAACTGGATGGGGCAAAACCCATCCGGTAGGTCTGGTAATGCGATGGGTATCCGTAATTGTCGTAGGCCAGCTGTGAATTGGAGTCCAGCAGGCTGCAGTCTCCGGGGAAGTCGCTGGCTGACGGGGCAGGGTTGGCCGGAGGCTGCTGGCTCTGGCCTCCACGAGTGAAGGTGTTAAACTGGGCGTAGCTGATGTGAGAGAGTCTGGAGGGGGGTCGGGGGTCATAGCAGGCCTGCGGACGTCCAGGGGAGGTCAAGGGGCCTGGTGGAACAGGGACTCCTCCACTGGCTGTGGCTCCCGAGCCACCGGCACTGCTGCTAAGTGATGCAGCTCCCCCTGGTGTCCCTGTGGGGGAGCGGTAGTCAGAGTAGTGCATGGTAGAGCGGGAGGCAGGGCGGCCTTCGTCATGCGTGGAGGCTCGCACGTTGTAGTAGCCATTGGTGGGGTCCTGCAGGAAACAGAAAAACAACAGACAATATAGACGACATTAACAAAAGGTGTCCTGATAGGCATCAACAGAAGGGAGTAAATACTGGCCTCTAGTCTTCTAGAGGATAATTGTATGAGAAGGGGAGTTCACTTGAATCAAACAGCAAACATGGATGACAATGACAGTTTCAGTATACAGGAGTCAGTCACAGTCACTTTATGTGGTGTGGAAATGGAATGCAACTTTCATTTTGTCAGTTTAAGCTTCCATGTTTTGCTCCAGAACCGTCCAGCAGGCTGGATTTCTTCCAACATGTCCCCAGGTTTTTCTGTGTGAAGGACGGATGCTCTCCCAGCTAACTACACTTCCGCCTCTCACGCACCCAGACTTCTCCCTCAACCAACTTTGCTTCGCTGCTTTAGCGCTTCAGGCGGCGGGGGGGGGGAAACAGTCTGGCTGAGGCTGTTGTCGAGGTGATTTCAACCACCTCCAGGGGCGGATTCATGTCTGTGTTTCTTCAATGTGATCCAAGGCCGAATTCCAGCTGGAGGGATGGCTTGTGTTTGCCCTCACAAAATATTCATGCTGGGAGTCAGCAGAGCATTTTGGCAGCTTTACGCGTGAAAATACATTCATCACCTAAGACCAACCCCGCAGTGTCAAAATGTATAAACTATTCATGATCAAGACTTCCCTTTTGTTGTTGTTGTGTTTCTCCCAACTTCAGTTGTTTCCTAAAGTTTGTCTTTAAAAATCTCCCTGATGTGTGAGACATAATGCTAATCAACATAGCTTCAAGAAGTTAATTGCTTCATAGTCTCAGGGCGGAGAAAACCAAAGCAGCTCCAGGAGTTGAAAAACGTTAGAAACTATTTTTCTTACTTTATCTGCTCCAATAATCCCAATAAACCCATTTTAAACGTAAATGTACCCAATATTTTTGACCATGTTTGGAATGCATCATATGGCATTTAAAGGTACAATCTGTGGGTAATCTTAACATATTAACACCTCGTATTTTTCAGGTCAAACCAATAGGGGGCAGCATATTATCAGAAAGTTTGTCCATCCAGATAGTGAGAAACAAGGAAAGGCTAACCTCCTTAGCATGAGCTATAGTTTACAACTATCAATCACCACCTTTGGGTAGTGACAGGTAGCCATTGATACAAGTGGTGGCTGGGCTGGGACACTGCCCCCCCTGACTGCTACAGTGACTGACTTTCGCTGGGTGAAACCGCCAGAGAGAGACGGGTAGAGCCGCAGCTCCTTCATGCTACATTGACTGTAATCTGTCTATGCAACTCCCTCCTCTTTCTCTCCTTCTGACTCTTACAAATGCCCATGTGCACCCTCTACAGGGTTCAACCTGGAATTTAAAAAATGGCATTTCCAATTTTCAAAACTCAAAAAAACTAAAATACTTAAATTTGTTCATTGGGATCGTTTACTTAAATATTGTTTTTATATAAAACCTTTTTTTTGATCAGTAGATACTCAGTCGAGAGTGTACATCACTGGAGATGAAAGTCACCACCCAGAGTCACCATGTCTGTAATGATCAGGATATTTGCAGCCATGTGAGGTATAATTAGAATGAAACCATGTCCCAAAATGAACGCCGCAAGACTTCGCTCTGACTTTGAAACGTTTTTTCATATCGTTTATTTGCATTTTCTGTACGTTCTTTTTATGATTCTCTATAATTTGTTATTTTGTCTTGTAATGTTTCTGTCATCTGTTGTGTTACATTTTGATGTCAATCCGTTTCCTAAATTGACGGATGTTTCTGTGTGAGCTCACCTTTAGATCATATTCCTGGCGGGTGTCCAGGGTGTCACTGCGGAGGTCAGACTTGAGCTCTATGTCATCTTTAAAGGGCTGATTGGAGGGAGAGAAGGACACAGAGGGGAGAAACTAAACCGTCAAACAACAGAACAAAACAAAAAGGAGGAGAGGAAATGCCATAACAAAACAGAAGAGGGAAGGAGGCAACAGAGTGTGACGGGGAAAGAGAAAATGGAATTAATAATGATAAAACGGATAGACCACAGGGGAAAGCAGAGTTTGATCTTAGTCAAAAGATACGATGTGGTATAGGGAGAGGTTACTGAGTTAATCTGTGTTTCTTCCTACAACTACAGGCTGTGTAAACAGTGTCCAGCCCGAGCACACATATCCCACTGCTGCTCACCGAGTACATGGCCTTGACCATGCGCGAAGCTGTGGACACGCTGCCGGAGTCCTCCTCTAAGCTGTGGGTCTCCTTGTTTATCGTCTCCACCTTGATGTCAGGCTTACCCAGCGTGACCCCGCGCCGACCTGGAAGCAAAACAAGGCAAAGTTGAACACAGCTGGACACACGCAGCTCGTCTGGAGTGTTTTCACGGGCACAACGTGCAAGTTCAGAGCTTGACCGACATCCATATGGTGGTGTTGTAGGTTTTTGTGCAAGCAGATGTGGAAAAAATATTAAGTGCCTTTACTTAATTAAAGGTACCTATTCACTCCTTACAAGTCAAGTATACTACTTAAGTAAAACTAAACTGCAATATTTGCAGCAAATGTAGTTAAAGTATTAGTTAGTAGCTTGTTTGAAGCACTTTTTATGCAGTTAACTAGTTTGAACAACTTTATTAACATAAGCTAGTTTGAACTAGTTAATATAAAGTTAGCTAGTTGGAACAACTTTATAAACTTGAGCTAGTTTATATAAAGTTAGCTAGCTTGAACAATTTATAAACATGAGCTAGTTTGAATTAGTTAATATAAAGTTAGCTAGTTGGAACAACTTTATAAACTTGAACTAGTTTATATAAAGTCAGCTAGCTTGAACAATTTATAAACATGAGCTAGTTTGAATTAGTTTATATAAAGTTAGCTAGTTGGAACTAGTTTGTAAACATGAGCTAGCTTGAACAATTTTATAAACATGAGCTAGTTTGAGCTAGTTTATATAAAGTTAGCTAGTTTGAAGTATAAACGTAAGCTAGCTTGAACTACTTTATATACTGTTAGGTAGTTTAAACTACTTCATAGTTAGCTAATTTGCGGAGTAGAAAGTACAATATTTCCCTTTTAAATGTAGTGGAAGTATAAAGTACTCAATTATAGAACTACCTCAAAATTGTACTTACAATGCTCAAATAAATGTACTTAGTTACTTCAACCACTGTCTGCATGTTATAAGTAAAGATCTTTTAAATATGAAATCCTCTTCAAATCATGACTTCCAGATGAGATTCAGTGATTGTAAATCATTTGGCCTGAAGCTGCCAGTGAACTGCAGCTGTACTCGCAGTCTTCATAGTGCATGTGTCATGTGGTAAGCTCATGTAGGGAATGACTCACTGCCTTTGCGCTGTCGGCAGAAGATAAGAACAAGGACCAGCAGGAAGATGAACAGGAGTATGGTGCAGCCCACCGTCCCGACAGCAATTATCCCCACCGGGACTTCGTCTGGAATGAGGGTTTGAGAAAGACGCACAAAAGACACAGACAGAAAAAAAAATAGAGGAATGACTTGAGTCAGATGTTTGTCTTTAGCTGTAAACAAGATTACATAGAAAGGAATAAACTATATAATTGTAAATGAATCATGGAGGAGTGCCCATCCCTGTTTTCTGAATCACCGTAGATTTGAGATGCAGAACACAGACATTAGATGAATACCTTGTCCTTTTGTATTGTTTGGTATAAATCATACATCACATCCCATTACAGCCAAAGCTGAGCACAGAACAGACGTTTTCAACAGCAAACACAAGGAAAGCACACTTGTAAATAATGAATGAATGATGGTTGAAGTCCATTCATCTGTCTGATAGTGTTCACGCTGGCTCGCGGTCCCTCTGTCATGACTTACTCATCATCTCCCGGCGTACAATGTATCCTGCCTGATCTATATATATCTGCTCGTATCATCTTCCTCATCATATTATCTTTGTCGCTTTTAGCTTTTTATCATTCATTTTTCGTTAAATGGAAATACATTGTGTTGAAACCCACCGGTCTCCTCCAGGCTGATGATCATGGTGCCGGGGCCGAACGCGTTCCAGGCCGTGCAGTTGTAGGTGGACAGGAAGTCTGAATCCATCACGTTGTTGATGGTGAGCGTGGAGAGGACGCCGCCGCCCTCAGCAGACGGTTTGCTCTGCTCCACCGTGTACCTCTCCAGAAGCGTCCCTTTCTCCTTCTCCCACACATTCTCCTTCCACGCCCACACCTGCAGCACACACACGGATTAATCAGCTGAGGGATTCCTTGTTCTTGTGATAACATTCTGAATATATCAGGTAATTATAGTTATTTTTCTGAACCCAGACAATTTACACATACACACTGATTGTGTAGCTGCGTGCAAAAACATGTAAGTAAATTATAAATCATCCCCAGCAAAGTGCACTCGTGCAGAAACACACATGCATTAAATTCATGTGCAATACTACGAACGTCTAGATATAACCTTTGCCTCGTTACACATCACACGGCATCATACGTCATAAAGCCTTATATTTCATTATGAGGTCAGAAGGCAGATCGACTCGATGAGAAGAACCGACATGAGAAGAAAATCTTAATTTAAAAAATCGAACGTCTTTGTAAATGAGGAATTTCTCTTTGCAGAGACTGATGAAGAGGAGATAAGAAGTATATCTGACACAGAGTTCATTGCTGGTTCTTTGGAGTGGGAACACTTCAATATAATAAGTGCAGCAACACAACATAGAACAATGTTTGGGGGATAATTCAAAATTGAAATGTCATACAGGATAATATATATATATAATATTCGCCTTGTTGGGTGCCTTCGGCCTATCGGCAAATAAGATGACATTCACTGATGGCAGTGGCTGATGTTTATGTTTTCATGAGTTGACAACAGCTGCAGATTTGGAGAAGATCCAATAGGTGGTACGATGTTACAGTATTTGTAGCAGGCTGAAATGGCTTTTGAAATAATAATTTTGCGCTAAACGAACATCTGTATCATCATCAGCCACAATTTTATTTGAAACACAGTATCGATATCTATATTACATCCATACAGGATCCTACTGATATGGACTACATACATTAACATGTAACATCAAGTACTGTACGCTCATAGAAACACATTGCTTGACTTCCTTGCAGCAACAGTTTGTATGTGTTTCCAGACTGAGGTGGAGGTGGGGGGGGGCGACTGAGTTGGTGAGAATCTTGCGCATCCTCCAACCTTAAAGCCACTAAAAGCAGTTGTATTATTCAGCATAGAAGTACTGTACTAAGGCGAGTTAATTATGCATAAGCCCACATGTTCCCATAATCTGCCCACTTATTCCAGAAAAGGAGAATCTCCTGGCCGCGGCGTTTACTGGGACAACTGTTCCTCTCCAGTCCTTTATATTTTATAAATCTTTTTATGTCACAACCTTCGCCGCTTGCATTAAGAGAGCGCAGAGGAGTCGGAATGGATCAGTCACAAAGGCCGGGCAGCCGCACAACTACCGCTGCGTCCCTGTGATACAGTTAAGTGGAAAAGCGACCGGGCTGATTTCTGATGCAGCGGCTAAAAGCGGACGAGCTTAGTGTTGGTTTGTTTATGTGATGGGATGGAAGAAAAGTCTTTTTTCGGGGGAGCCACCACTCCAAACAAGAAAGGGAAGGTGCCTAAAGGCATTTGCTGTGTAAGAGTGGAGCCTTTTAGGAAAACGGAGGTTCAGTGATAGTAAGACAAAATCAATGTGAAGGGAAAAGATACAAGCTTGTGCTTTTTTCGACCAAACTTTTTCGTTGTTTGTCATTTTCTCTCTAAATTATTAAAACGAGATCAAAATTGGAGAGGGGGTTGGAAATCTTCTCTTTGGTTTTTGGTACCCGAATTGCTTTTGTAGCGTTCTACCGCTTTCATATTTTATTATCTTTCACTTACGATCTTATCCGGAGGAGGCGTACTGGCTATGTAGCATTTCACCTCTCCCCTCTCTCCTCTCACTGCATACTGGACCGGGTCACTGGAGATGATGGGAGGACCTGTGTGGGTCACAAAGAGAGGACGTATGACTGGACGTGAAAGAGAAAGATTCATGTTAAAAGATGAATAAAAATTCAAGCCTGGTGTTTTCTCCTCTTTTTGACTGAGACCGACCTTGAAAACACATCTCGACAAGTCTATTCCAAAGGAATTGTATGATTTCAAAAATAAATGACCCCCACTTTGGACATTCTATAACCAATTACTGCCAGGCTGACCTTTCTTGAAAGCACAAGATCGTGTTTTTTTTTTTTGTTACAAGCAATGATACATGTAGTTGTGTGGACATTCTCTGACCGTTGACAGTGAGCGTGACCTCCGTCTCTCCTACTCCAATCCGTGGGACGATGGCCTTACATACGTACTGGCCGGCGTCAGCCTGGCTCACGGACTTCAGATACAGCTGATTGCTGTTACTCAGAACCTGTGGGGGAGTCGGAGAATGGACACAGATATAAACAAGGCTGCCGAACAGCAGGACGGGATAAACAAAGTAGAAGATAATGAATGACGCGTGTACTTCATTTCAACACATCCTGGTGCAGATTTCCTACTTTCCCTCAGTCAGTTCTACCAATAATTAGCTCGACGTGGAGGTCGTGTGACACCTTCAGTTGTAAGGTGTGGATGAAAGCTCCTCCCGTCTATTATACGCAAGGCCACAATTGCATGATATGGACTGAAACACGGCTCGTTAACACGACCAGCGTTCACTTCCAAGCTTCTGTTCGGCACTGCTGAAATCCCGATCTTGTAACCGTGACATGACATTGTTGCGTAAAATGATGACTCATCAGAACAACAGAATATCTGTCAGCTGCAAGGGGGAAAGGGAAAATAGTCTGAGTACGAGAGCGTGTGTTGGCTGTGAGCTTCTTACCATGTTGGAACCTTTTTTGAACCAGGTGAGTGTGAGCGGAGGGTTTCCAGCCCATTTACAGTTGAGGGTGACATCAGAGTCCACGTCGACTGTTTTCGGCTGAGGCTCCACCAACAGGATCGGACCGACTGCAGGGAGAGACGTTCTTTAAGTAATAATGCAGTATGACTAAGAGGGAGTCGCGTCTCGGACAAAGAGACACACAACAACGGTGTGTTTGATCGCTCCGACTCCAGACTCCGGCCGGTGAAGTGAGCCACAAATGATTGAACGAGGAGACGTATGAGTACGCTGTGACTCACAGTGAACATCCACAAGGATGCTGACGTTGGTCTTTCCCACAGCGTTGAACACCAGACAGGAGACGGGCTCGGTGAAGAAGGAGTGGTCGGCCTTGGTGGTGAACACACTCTCCCTGGCGCCCTGCAGCACCACGCCGCCTTTAGCCCACCTAGTCAGAACACAGAGCATTAATCACACCGGAAACAAAGACTCATGCTATTATCATTGTATCAGGTTATGGAAATAAACATAGTTATATTTGAATTATAGATTTCATCATCGAAGCTTCTCTAATATACAGTTATTAGCTTTGTGATCGGTTCTTTAATTCAGATCAATCACTTCTTCCAAAAGCGGTGATGATGAAAAAATGAGAGCGCCCTTAAATTGCCACTTTACCGTCTCCTATCGGGAATAGTTTCTGAATAATTATTTCTTTTGGACGTTCCTGAGTAACTGTTATGTCTGTGGTGTCATTTATTTTTTTATGGCTTCTGTACGTGTAGCCATAAAAGTACACACACACACACACACACACACGTTTGAGTGCCAATAGCCATTTTATAAAATTGCTATTAATAACCGGTGAGTGTTTAATTGTGAGTGCAGACCTGTAGCCCATTATAGGAGGGTTGGCGTGAGCCTGGCAGGTGAAGGTGACTCTGTCCCCCTCCAGGACGGAGCGAGGTTCGATGGACAAGGTCACTGTCGGTTGATCTGAAACAAGAGGTGAGAGACTCGGCTTTACTACATCGAACCTGCACGATGCTGCAATCTGCAGGACGGTTTGATGCAAAAAGGCTGCTGTGCATCATATAACGTAACAAAGACACAATCGTAAAGTGTGTCTGCACAGCGTGGTTGAAGGCAGCATGCTTACGGTGCACGTTGAGGGTGACGGTCGTGCTCTTGCCCGTAGGAACAGCCAGGTTGCTGGCCACACAGCTGTAGTTCCTCCCAGTGTCTGTGTCGATGGGGTGGATGGGCAGGTAGCTCCGTGTGGTCACCCTCTTCCTGTCTGGAAGCACCTCCTGAAGATGGTTACAGGTGAAAAGCAGAAGCTGTTATTGCCGTCCAGGGATGTGTGTGTCCGGGTGTGTGTTTCTTTTCTCGACTTACGGTAGAACTGGCAGCCCCGTCCACAGGCAGGCCGTCTTTAAGCCACTCGATCATAGAAGGTGGTTTAGCACCGCGAGACACACAGCTGAGATTGTAGGACTCTCCCGCGTTCAGCAGCACCTCCGGACCCCCGTCGATCACCGGGTCGTCCGGGGGGACTGGAGGGAGATGGGAGGGTTAGAAACAAGTTGCGTTGCACAGACACACACACACAAAATAAACGCATAAACGCACTGAGGACGGTGAGCTTGGCCCTCCTGGACCTCAGGGCAGCATCGGGGGCCTGGCACTCATACAGGGAGTCATCTGACAGATCAGCTGACAGGATCTCCAGGTTGTACTGGCCCAACTCCTGGACACGCAGCACGCGGTACCTGGGCCAGGCTGGGACACAAACACAAAGTGAAACAGTGAATAAACAGATGCTGGATCTGATTTTATAAAACACAGGAAACATTCAAACCTACATGTCATTGTTTTAATGTTTAGCTATTATCCTTGTTGTCTTCTCTGCTGATGCTGCATATGTTTACGGTCTGAACCTTTAAATACAAACTCTACGGTGGTGCAGGTCAGCCGGCAGATGATGAAGAGTGCAATGTTTGGAAAGGTTATTCAGTGCCCTGCTTACTTTGTACAATAAGCACAAAAGAGATGCGTGGCCACAAGATGTGGTAGATAAACACACGTACATGACCGAATACACAGTCATACACAATGGACACACAAGCACACACACACACATGCAACGCTGCCTTTCCAATCCTCCCTTTCCCTTCCCCCATCCGCCACACAGCCCAGCTGTGCTACTGCTGTACGTTCTCACCATGAGGTGGCATCCATGCTCTCTGTGACCAGCAGGGGAGCAGATGAAAGCATTATGACAGCAGCGTTTTAGACGACTCAAATCGACTCCAGCCCGTGGTGCAGAATTTATGTTCGCCGCCCGGACGTAGATCGCATGTGAAAATGTCCGCCGCCGTTTCCATGTGAACTCGGGGGCTGCTGCCTGGCTAACCTTGTGCGTCCTTGTTCCTCGGATGTGTGCACGTG
This sequence comes from Macroramphosus scolopax, assembly GCA_901007825.1. NCBI lineage: Eukaryota > Metazoa > Chordata > Actinopteri > Syngnathiformes > Centriscidae > Macroramphosus > Macroramphosus scolopax. The sequence continues at coordinate 43,041 of CAAKHC010002610.1, forward strand.
TGTGTGCCTTGTATATACATGCATTTGCATGTGAAATGTAGAGAGCGAGGAAAGCGGGGATGTGCAGAAGGACAGAGCCTCATGCAAACACAAACATATGAACGTGTGCGTGAAGCGACCAGTGTTCATTCACACATTTGTATTTAAAAGCTTCGGCTTGAAGCACCGGACCATTATAGTAACAATAAGATTAGAAGAAGTGAGAGAGGATGATCGGCGGAGGGACAAGCAGAGGAGGGGAAAAAAAAAAAAGGGACACCGGGGTGGAAAGAAAAGAGGAGAGCGAGAGCCGGGAGTGTGTCAGGCAAGATGAAGGTGAGGAGGAGAGAAGTAGGGACGAGGAGAGGAGAGGGCACGACTCAGGCGGCAGAGAAAAAGGAGAGCAAGACGGAGAGACAGGAGCACGAGATGTAAGATGAAGAGTAGTATGACAGAGGAGAGATGAGGAGGAGGCCTGAGAAATATATTCAAAAATCAGAGAGTTCAGCAGCAGAGCCGGAGGATCTTAAAAAGGACTGAAAGCCATACAACTACTACGAGGCAGCAGCATGTCAGGGATGATGAAACCCCCCTCTGGAGGAACAATCAGTTAGAAACATGCCCACTTGTTTTGACCAGAGCCCCCTTTGGGCTGATCAGTGCAATCCTGGAAGTGTTGCAACACACAAGGAGATGGAATCCAAGTTTTGTCAAAGTCAGACAAACTGTGTCATACATGTTACCCATGAAAGATGCAAACAAGGTGCAAGGAAGATGTGATCTCGTATGAATAGGATACTAGTTGGTCTGAGTCCCCTATCAATAGTGTGCATCAGTCAGGATGCTGCTTTGTTTGCATTTGGGAAAAAAGGGAATTCTATATTTATATCAGAACAACCGTCCCAGTGTTGTCTTTTTTAAATGTTTGCCGGTGGAAGATATTTTTGTTCATGCATTCGTCAGTGCACGCCTGGCGAGGAGATAACTGTCACCGGAAATATAATTGTTCCCCCCTCACAAAGGTTTTTATTCCGGCTTCCACTTCAACACTTTCACATTCCTGTGACTCACTTATAGCTGAGTATTTTGGGGCGCCTGTCTCTGTGTGAGGTTATTGAATAAGTTTTCTACAGTGTCACTGAACAAAACTTTGTCATCGAAAGGTCCAAATTCACTTTTGACCGGAACTTTGATTTAACTACTCTACTATCTGAAAACGATGAGAAACGTTCTCGAATGAAAAGAATCACAAACAAAGGAGTAGAGATGCACTTTGAGGGTGCAGACCTCCATCCAGGTCTGTTATATGCAACTCCACAACGGACACAATCACATATGTGTGGATGCATTTAAAAATGTATTAGAAGTACCGCTCTTTTTTTTCCCCTTAAAGGTCTAATGTGTAATTTCCTGAGAAATTAAGATGGCCCATAAACATTAAATGTTGACCTCCAGTTACTTCCTAGATGCTCCACACTGCTAAAACTCACATTTTACTGACGTAGAATATGAAAACAACGACTTAATATATGAGATGTTTGTCGGTTTTGGAGGGATTACATAACCCGGGACAGAAAGCGATAGAAGAAGCCGGTCTGTCTGAGGCTAAAGATGCCAGATGAAGCTGATGTGGCGTCCTTCGCTCACCAACAGCTACAGACGTCTGGCAAACAGCACGGCTACAGATGGATGCACCAGATATGTAGGATGGCGGAGATAATTAGAGACAGAGAAGCTGTGCACCCATTGATGCAACCGACGAACGGGGACGGGGTACAGCTGCAGTCGCTGAACCGTCTAAGAAGGCGTGTCAGTCGTAGGCCAAACTGTATATGACAATATGTATCATAGCATATAAGGAACTGTTCTTCGATACAGATGCAACATTGTCACTGATCATGATTTCCTTCTACATTTTCTAGCTTCAAACTGCTTCAGAAAATCAGCAGCAGACTCGTGTTTGAACAGAAGCCATTAGTTTCATGCTGACTACAGTGAAGAAAGCCTGAGGAGGCTGTATGATGTCTCACCCCGCAGGTCCTCTCCGATGCCCAAAGCCAAGCCGTCTTTGGTCCACTGAACAATACCCGAGTAGTTGAAGACAACACAGGACATGATCACCCTCTGGCCCCGCACCACCGACTGGTCTGCCGGCTCCTGAGAGAACCTCGCCGTCCACACTGGGGGAAGACAGATGGAGAAGAGGAATTAGTTAGGGGCATTCTCCTTGTATACACACATCACAGAACTGTAGAAAGAAAAATCCCCCAAACCAGCGATAAATCATGTTACTGTATCTGAGGGGTTTTATGGTTAATTGATTAAAAACTACAATGGAACACCACGGCTGCCATCTTTGATCAAACAATGGCTCACGGCCATTAACCGCCGAGGAGTATAGAGCGGCACGGAAAGTGTCAAAGAAAACAAAAATCGGAGCAGAGTTAGAGAAGAAAGGAGAGGAAGAGGCAAGTTAATGCTGACTCAGGAGGGAAGAGGAGATCAAACGGGCAATTTCAGCCATCGGGTCTCTCACGCGCCTTTTGTTCACGCTCCTCACTTTTTTCATTTCTTCAAAACTCTCCCAGGCCCTCCCTCCGTCACTCCCCTTCTTCATTCCTCCCTATGAGTCATCTCCCAGGCTTCCACTCCCCAACCAAAAACTACAGTGGCTGTCATTGTCTACTAGACTCTCTCCCTGCAGCCTGGAGTCCACAACCACAGTGCTGAGCTGGCCCACCAACCAACTGTCTAATATGTGGAAAAACAAGGAGGGGGGGGGGGGGGGGGTGGGTTGGGTGTGTG
>CAAKHC010002611.1:0-19428 GCA_901007825.1 Macroramphosus scolopax
CTCCTGACTAACTTATTCCACGTCATTCACTGCCATCTACTCCTGTTTCTTTTCTTCTTCCCATCCCCTCCTCCCTCCCTCCTTCACTCCCTCTCCTCCTCCTCCTCCTCCTCAACAATCTCAAGCACTCATCCGCCTCTCTCCATACACATCTCAAGTGCCACTTAGAAAACCAGACTGAGGCTTGGGCCAAACCCTGCTCTCAATGCTTCAGTGTTTGCGTGTGTGTTCCCGTCAGCGACGACACGGGCGACTTTTGGTGTCTCCGGAGTCAAGATCACAGGGTGAAAACCTCACAAGTAGTCACAGTCGCCTGTTTTCGTTTTATTCTGGACAAGATTTAGACGTAAGTCGAAGTATGAGTGCACAAATCTGAACTGTGAAACGCTCCGGCTAAAAAAACATTTGTTTGTCTCTGTTAAATCGCTAATTATAGCCTGGCACAACACAGGGCAGATGCAGGCTAATTCACCATTAGGCCGTTTGGTGTTTATTAAACTTTTATAATGTGATCACTCTGATAACAGCGCAATTGTTTCCCTGGGCGTGTGTGATTATACCGTTGTACCCCTCTGTCCCCTTGTAATGGCTCCCGCCGAGATTGTGTGTCCATATGTGTGTGTGTGTCTTGGAGCATGTGGAGTAGTGTTTTCCATTTCTCATTAGAGTGGCACCGACTCCTGCTGCAGGGTCAATGTAGGGGGAGAGGGTGTGTGAATGTGTATGTGATTCTGTGTGTGTGTGTGTGTGTGTATCTGTGTGAGGGGGAGTGGGGTGGTAATGAGCGCAGGAACATAATACTACGGCGTCCATTAATGCTCTGAGGCAGTGACATTAGGCATACTTAACTAATAGAGCCAGTCTCTGCAATTACCCACTGTTATCTATGCAGCTTTAGAGGGGAACTGGCTTTAATAAATGTTTGTAGTAATGTGATAAATGCCAGGTTTGCTCATTTGTAATCCACATTGCGGGACACGGGGAAGCGAGTTGATCTAATTGTTTTCCTTCAGATACAAGGATGTGGTTGAGTCGCCTGCATGAAAAGCATTTTCAAAGCATTTTCCTACAGGTACATCTCCCCGCGTCTACCCATCTATCTCTTCAAGCCTCCCTACCTCTCTCTCAGTGGGCTACTGTTACGACCGTCCTCCTGTCAAATAGAGAAAAAGCAGTCCGTACCCGACGCTCACCATCACGTCTCTGCCTCCTCTTCTCCAATACTCTCATCTCTCTTTCATCCCTGCCCACATCAGAGGCGCGGCCGTGATTGTGTGTGTAAACATCTTGTCATACTAACATGGGCGTCATGACAGAAGAGAGAGGCGCTTCATTAACGGCACACAAGTTTGTCTTTGTGTTTGAATGTGCGTGTGCGTGTGTGTGTGGGCTCTATATATCTCGCTGCAAGTCAGCGTGTGAGTGTGTGTCAGTATTCAAGGGGTCACATGCAGGAAAGATATATAAAATGGGTGCAGCTCTACTTCAGGGCTCTTTATTGTACAAACATGACACGATTTAAGGACTACCAGTGGCTACAATCCTGGAAGAGTGAAGTTAATACCCTCATCTTCTCTAAAAAGTCCCTTAGAATATCTACACAAGGAAAAACTGTCAATTCACAGGAAGGCAATCACTCGCTACAGAATAGACTGTGTACCCACAATCAGGGGCGCCATAAGGCGGGGGGAAAGGTCTAAGGACTCCATGTTGGCCTGCACTAGCAGCCCCCCCCCCAAAAGTTATGAGAACATAATAGGGCCTGACACTGTGTGTTTTCAAGGGACCAAATTTTATACACCTCACTCTTTTGCCAGTAAATCTTCTGTGCTCGTGCGAAGACAATAGCCAGAGGAAGAGAGAATGGGAGTGGTGTAGTGGGAGAAAAAGGGGGTACAGGAGGCAGACGGAGAGGGAAGCGACGCTCTTAATTGTTTTCCCGCAAAAGGTTGCGAGGTCTGTGTGTTTGAACTGAATGTCACCTCATGTAAATCACAGCTCCTGCGTCGGTAAAGCCAATAACTGGCATAATTAGGGTGACTGTCTCCTGCGCCGCACGCGGGGATCGAGGAAGACACGCCGCAGAGGAAGAGTGTTCAAACACGGGAAGATTCCGAGCGTGATTAACCAAAAAACTCTGGAGTTATGAGTGGGAGGACCAAAGAAAGACACTTTGACATATAGCAGATGGATAGAAAAAGAGAGAAGAAGAGAGACACATGGATGGAGGAAATCAGAAGCCGCCAGCGAGACAAACACAAGAAACAAGTGAACATTCTTCTCAGCGAGGTCAAGCCACTCGGTAAACAAACAAACACAGTTTGCAAGCGCAGATACAAAGGGGTGAGGCTGTGTAAAACAACAAAGTGTCTCAGTCGATTGCCTACGCCTTACTTTGTCTCCCCTCATCAGTTACATAAACACAAACAAAGGCCTTTAAATTCAGCTCGGCTTTTTGAAGTGAAACACTGACATGTGCTGGGTCTCGTTTGTTGATGATAACGCAAAGTATAAAGAATATATTAGGAACGTAAGACTATATATCTTCCCTTTGATCCAACAATGCTGTTGACCATAATTTTCCGCACGTTGACGTCCCTGCTTTAGGTTTTAATTACGGCAGAGATGCTTCCTTGAAGATGCGCTTTTGTCTCGCGGCATTACAGCTCAAATTAGTCGAGCTCAACGTCATAAAAGTAACATGCAAGAGCAGAAATGAAAAAAGGTTCAACTTGGAGATGCTGATGTGGTAACGAAACAACCGATATGAGCGCCGGCGTGTTATTGTAACGTTTGGCTGAAAATGAAATGCCCTCACGTAAAATAATCAGACTATATTAAAAACGCCTTCCCTACAATGTAAAACCAGTATTCTTCAACTGTGTTTTGCCACCATTATTACACTGCAACACTACCCCCCCACCCCCCCACCCCCATCTCCCATGCCGAGCAGGTTTTCCTTCCATTGTGGCGTGCGAAAATGAGAGCGCCGCTCACATCGACTGGCCAGCAATCCATTCTTCCTGGACAGATTGATGGAAAACAATCAACAGACTATACATCTTCCTCGGGCACAGCGGGTCACCAGCGCTCATCCTGGACACCTGGACGTGTATCCTGGGCTACGGCGCTGAGGTAAACCGCCAGAAGAGGGGCTCGGATGGAAACTGGCTGATAGGAAGTGAGACGCCAAGTTAGGGGGGGGTTAGGAGCTGGCATGAGGCACACCGTCTGTGTTCTCACTTAGCAGAAATAATCAGTAAACAATGATTCATTAGTGAGGGCTGAGATCAGGGCGTCTGGAGCCGACGCTGCTCAATGACACACTGCTGCGAGAGGAGTATCCTTCACAGAGAGGAACCGGTGTGTCTTTTCAGTTACACCAGAAACACAGACAGCCATGTAACACATTGGCTGTGAGAGAGCACTTAGCGGGCCGTGCGCTACAGAGCAGCGAGACTGTCCACACACATCAGAGCTTTGAGAAAACAAAGCCTTGCTCCCGCCGCACACACACACCCACACCCACACACACATAACCATGCAAGAACAAATGTATAGCACCGCGCTAAGAGGCACACGCTTGTGCTCTTCACGCCTCATTTGAAAAGCAAATTGAGCGCATCTTCTAGGGCAAGTCGCCGGCTAAATCCTGGAAAATGTTACTCTTTCCTCACTTGCGGCGCCGCGCACATTTGCAGGTCAAACGTGAGGCCTTTCATATGGTAAATATATCTTCATTCTATTTAGCTCCCCTTGTGTTCTATCTCTGCGGCCTGTAATTTCCACACCAAAAATGTCTTAAATAGCTCACGGAGAAGTAGGACGCTACTCATTTGGGTCAGCTCTGGCCGGCCGAACCCCTCCATTCTGGGACAGAACAAACACTGGCACAAAGGCAGAGGGAATGACCAAGAGAGCAGCCGGGTCAAGCAATAATGACAAAGCAGTTTTGCAGAGAAAATAGAGCTTTAACAGCGCTATTTACAACCCAAAACTTTTCATTGTGATGACATTTGTAAATTGCATTTTACGAGCTCTAATAAAGTGCTTGCATTCAGCTGGGCAGCATTAGGCGTCCTACCTATAAAGTGTGTTAGAATCTGTTAAGGAGAAAAGAATTTAAACACAACAATGAAAAATACACACACACAATCGCTCCTCAGGATAACACACTTAAGTATTAAAAATTTCCACTGGGCCCCTCATTGTTTTCTCAAAACAAAAACAGCTTTTACTAATTTGATGTCTCATATCAGGAAAAAACAAAACCATCTACTCTGGGAATGTTAATTTTTTTTTCTGTTTGGAAGTGAAAGCTCGCCAGTTGTTGGGGGTTAGAGAGTTGCAGGAGGAGAGAGAGAGGCAGCGTCGTTTTTAAAGGCTCCTCGACCTCCAAACTCACTGCTGTCAATCAGCGCAGAAGTTTGTCCCCTGGGGCCGCGCTTTCCTCCAAACCTGCGGGGGGAAACCACTGCAGGGAGAAAAGAACACAGCCAAACAGATGCAGGGAACTGCAAGTCAAAATGTGTGTGTGTGTGTTTAAGCTTACAGTCGTGCCTGTGGATCCTTAAGAATTAAGTGCATATGTATTTGTGTATGTGAGTTTATCTGTAGGTGAGAGCTCCATCTGGGTCTATGTGTGTGTGCTCTTGTGTGTGTGTGTGTATGAGGCAGATTTGCAGGGCGGCCAACACCTGAGGGAGAGGAGTTCTGCCTGCATATCGATGAGCCAGCAACTCTGCCTCTTTGCCCCTGAGCCCTGCACAAACACCACAACCAACTCAAGGCCAGTCCTTTTCATAGCCTCCAATAACATCTAATGCAGCTGCCCCCCCCTAACACTGAAAAAAGGAAGTGGGACATCAACGAGAAAACATATTTTAAAGGGCATTGCTGAGAATCACAGCAGAATCTGCACAGACCTCCTCTCTTTAAACGTGAAACAAGCTCAGTGAGGATAACAACAGACGGGAAGTAGCTCCTGTAATTCAGCAAGCAAAGTACTCGCACCCTCAGGGTGTCATAACTCTTCCTCTCTTTGTCAAAGCGAGAGATGATCATTTTTAATTACGAAAAAAGATGCAAATGGCCAACTTGTGTGTGAAACTCAACAACCACATGGACCGAGTAGAAAGGGTGCTTGAGGACCTCAGCATTGAGACGTCAGAGACACCAGCACAGAGAGCGTAGGATGTCTGGACTGTAAGCTCGTCACCTTCTCACGGACACAATCGTGGATATGAAAGTGAAACTAAGCTGCAGGAGCGGAAGGCGCTGCCAGTAAACCACATTAGCATCAAATGCAAATGAGAAGGGGGCTAATGGCTGGACAGGTGCAGACTGGGCCTCTAAATGACACACACGCGAAATTCGCAGGCGCGTGCACACACGCACACACACACAAATGAGATGGATGAATTAAACATGGGTGGGCTCGGCTTGGGGGGCTGGCAGGGCTGACATAAAGTCAATGACATACATTATTCACTAGCGCACGTTAGCCAAGCCAAGGCAACACATGACCTCTCACCCCAGGAAGTGCATCCAAACATAACAACCCAAACAATGAGGGGTTCCCCACTAAAGAGAGGGACAAAGGGGGGAGAGTGACAAACAAGCTTTGCAGCGAAAAGCAAGAGCTTGGAAAACAGAATCTTCAAAACATCGCTGGCTCCTGAGGACATTTGCTCCTTCCATATGTGTACCCAAGTGAGATCTGAAGTAGCCTAGAGGTGAAATGAAACCTGGTGCACAAGTGCTAACTACCTACCGTGAAGCTGAGAGTCGGCCGACTGGCTCACAGGACAGGAAACAGTCGGCCGTGACATCATCCTCCCCGGGAGGAGCACTTCCTGCCCGACATTCTTCACTCAAGACACACACACACTCACCAGGAAACGGCCTCTATCAACACACACACACACTCCTGGGCGAAACAACCAACATTGATGCGGATACACAAGCACAGACACGCATGCAAGGAAATGGGCCACATCAACAGCGGGCGGCAGGAGTGTGGGCAAACGCAAACACACCAGCACACACTCAGAAGCGGCAATAAACCTGAAATAACATCGTCTGTGCATGTAAACTTGACACCCCCCACCCCGACCCACACTGTGACTGGAAAAGGGGATCATAGGATATGCAGGGCTGTCCAGTGGATCCTTATCTCTGGTCGCAGAGCGTTTCTGTCCCTCCTCCAAAGAGGCTTTCCCTGCCTAGGGGACACCCTGCGGCAGGCCTGTGGGAGCTGGACAGGCAGGAAAGGACTACAGGACACAGGTGGTACGAGGCTCGAGAGGACACACGAGGCTGCAGGGACAGTCGTTTGCCAAAAGCGAGTCGGGTTGAGAGATGAACCCACAATCATGTGGACGCAGCATGTAAATTAGGGAAAGCAGCTCTGGTGGAAAGTAAATTGACATAAGCTATGCGAAGAGATAGCAAAGGTGTTCACGGGTGAGAGGCAGATGTGTTTATGATTTGAGGCTCATCCAGGCAGATGATAGACTGACGAGCAGTGGCCGCATATGATTAACCCCATGTTAACCAGGAGTGATGGAGAGCGCTGGAAGTGGAGGTGGAGGGGTTAAGGGCTCCCCTCATATTATCCTGTTTGTGTAAGAGGCTAAAGTGGACCACATGTTTCCCCAGGGAAGAGATAGAGAGGCGCACAGGAGCTTCTCACCTTTCAGCTGCTTCCTCTGTCCAGTGTCTAGCACAGAAACCGCATGCAACACAAAGGTCTCACTGAATTTCTAAAAAAATCGCCACCTCGGAAGTTGGAACACGCAAAATACAGCTTTCTCTGTCTTCAGATGACTGATTGAAATGAGAGGAGACTCGTTTGAGGCAGTCAAAGCTGCTGTGACTGTTGCAAAGACGACAGATGGAAGGGATTTTTTCAACTTCAACAAGAATCTAAGTGCTTTTTGGTATCATAGCTGTTGCTTGTTTATTAAAATCAGCATCACATCGCCACTTGTAGACACTTAAACAACCAAAGAAATTCTCTCTTAAACTAGAGGCAAGATAAGGAGGTGGGGCGAGAGAGAATCTCCCTGTGAGCGAGTACAGTACCCAGAGTGCTGCCGATCCACACTGTACCAGATTTGTTCTCCTAACAATCAAATAAGTTTCTCATTAGCTGACTTTATTTTTCCTCATTCCTGCGGTTTTGCTGCAGTGGCCTGTTTCTCCCATCTTAACGAGAGAGAGCTAATTAGGCAATAAGACCCATTACTCTTCCAGAAGAGTTAGAGCTAGCCCAGCTAATTAGGGCTGTAAAATCTAATCATCTCTGCGAAACAGCGGAGGGCTAACGAGCCCTTATTTAACGAACTAAATAACTTCAAGGGTGGAGAGGGGCTGCTGATGGTATTTCTTTATGAATTTGAAGGAGGGAAACTCAGGGTAATTGAGTCAGTTTCTTCCTCACAGTTGTTTGTTTGTTTATGAATCCCTGATTATTACAACTGCCAGGAATATATTGGTACTAAATGAGCAAATGTATGAACCCTCCTACTCCTATAAAACTAGCTACCAATCCACCCCCCCTTCCCTCAATCGCAGTCCTCTCACCTGACCTATTTTCCTGTCCAGAAAGGGTGCTCGCTGGAGAGGAAAGCGGAGATATTGCTGTTGTTTTCCATCCCCCTGTTCTAATTTGTTGTTCGTTAATGCTGCCCTCACACCTGAGCCATCGCGCGTCAGGGGAATACCGCCAGTGAGCGACCGAAACACATGCTCAGTGAGGAAAAGCTGTTCACAACAGAGATCAGCCGGCCTCACTAAGGCGGCTCCGCTCACACTCAAGCACACTGCGGAGGAAGTCTGAGCGTGGCGCTCTGGGATGGCGCCGTGAAGACAGGGCAGGTGCACAGATGAGAAATTCAACAAGTATGGACGTACAAAAATCAGAAATATGGCACAGAGTGATGGGCAGGCGTGTTGTGTGAGGCCACGTGGTGGGGTGCAGCTGTCTCAGGGAGCACTGAGGTGAGGCCTTCCGCTTCACTGGAGCGGAACAAGGGTGGCGCACGCACACACACAAACTCACACACACATACACAGGTAAAGAGTTGCTTTTGACAGAGCGGCAGTGAGAACAGGACAGCTGTGCTCATCGGATAGCACAGGTCACTGCCTCATTAACACTCACACATACACTCAAATGTGAGAAATTCAAATGAGACATGAAACCTAAATAACCCCCGACGCACTTCGTTTTACCTGCCCACGCAGTCGTTGGACAGGTTATAGATCACGAAAATACAGCTGTGATACTATTTTGGCGAAAACTATTCAAGCCACTCAATTTACTCAATCACAAAAGGCTATAAATCTGCACGTTTCACCAATAGCTCATGTATAAACTGATAATGTCCCTCACATTTTAAGTCCACGAGTGCCACACAACACAGGCCGGACTGTAAATCAGGGCTTTCCTTTTTTTTTCTTTCTTATCGTAAATCACGCAGGCGGCTGCATGAGGTGGTTTATTGCGGCAGGGGAAAGGTGTGCACTCAGAGAAAAGTATGCGCGCCTGTGAGAGCCGCAGACAATCTTCGGTAGCACTTGTCCCTGTAAAGAATAATACACAACACACACACCGTCTGTAGCTGTAACGATTTCAGCTCATCAGCCAAGTCGTCAGGCCAACCACACAAACACGGTTTGACCACACATCCATCAGAGCTCCATTGGCATGTTATTTACTGCTTTTCACACATTCTACTTACACAGATGACTGTGACTGCTGACACATAAACAACCTGTGGCCTGTTTCATTTGGCCTGGAGGGTTATTGTTTTCAGCCCAATCACACGTCAGTGATATCCTTCGCTGCCTCGCTGGGTGGAGATTTAAATGATTTCCTGTTTTCAATATCTATCGTTGTTTTGTTTTTTTGTGTGATATCAAGATGCAACATTTGTCTCCTAGTTCTTGTTCACACCCGTGAAAAAAAATGTGCTGAGTTGATACGACGGTGCGGCATCCTGTCAGAAAGGTCAAAGGGCAAAGTGATCTTACCTGTCGATGATGACAGGGTCTGACGGGGTCTCGTTCCTGTTGCCACAGCTCTTCTTATCGCAGCACCGACTGCAGAGAGGTAAGGAAGGGGGGAGGGACGGGGGGACAAACTAGAGTTAGTCGACGAGATGTGAACATCAGCGAGGTGAGGTACAGCAGAGCGAGAGGAGGTACAGGAAAGAGAAAGAGGAGTGAAAGGGCGTGAGACTTTTGTTAGGTTTAAGAAACAGCATGGATTGGATTTGTGTCTGGCTTGTCGAGGTAAGACCGGGCTCTAGTCGTGCAGTAGGTGAGATCAGCGGGGTGATTTTAGGCAAAGTTGGGAGAAAAAGAGCAAAAAACTGTAAGCTTGAATGAGACTGGATACAAACTTAAATCAGCCTCCAGGGCTCAGGTTAGCTCCATTTCTGTCAGACATCACACAACCAGACATCTTATGTTCTCTATTTTTCCTCAGCGCTCGTCCCCTCCCTCTATCCCGCCTCTCTCTCTTGCTCTTTCTCTCTCTCAGAAGTGGGTCACAGAGTGGTCCCACTGGACCTGTGGAGTAGTGCATGCTGGGTAGGAGGGGGTTGCATACTGATGTGACGAGTCCTTTCTGAATGATTTGACTTCAGCACAATGTAACAGTGTGTAGTGCGCCGCCCCCTCTCTCTTTCCCCAAAAAGTATCATCACGTCTGCGCTACCTTTTCTTCTCCGTGCGCTGGTTGGTGTGCATGCGAGTCTGTGTGTACCTGTCTGACTACGTGTGCGCATCTACATGTGTGAGGGGAGGTAGAGAGAGACACAAAGGGAGGAGACTGACCCTCCCCCCTACTTTCTCGGGTCCCCCAGGACAGGAGGCTTGGAGAACCCGATCACATTTCTGATCTTGACTGTTTCCTGCAGCATATGAAAACAAGTAGTCTAAATTGCTTTGTGTGATAACCAGGAAGTGGCTACAGTTTAGCCACTGGCCATTTTTCTACATGCAACTCTACATGTGTTTCTAGATACTTGGCGTGTGAGGGCCCATCACATGCAGTGTGATGCTTTTATTGATACCACCAATGCACATGACAGAGCTCTGCTTTCTTAACTACATATCAGTTTTTATTCTATGCGTAATTTGAATCCGTCCTCTGCACATAGCTCACTGTCAGGACACAGCAAACTGCATGTATTACACAGACGAAGCAGGATGGGTTTGAGTAATGAGCTTTTCCTTGTCCTAATTAGCTGAACATGAGAGGGATGCACACACACGTACACACAGACACATACACACACCCTTACCAACAGAAATAGGCCAGGGCCCATCTCCCCAACCCACTTTGAAGAAAATGATAAGATTTCTATTGTAACTTAGCAGGGCTGCTGCTCATGTCTTTGCCCCCATCTTTACACAAGCCTTCAACGTGTACAGCCCCGGGACAAACAAAAAGGAAAATGACAGCCGTAGATGGGTGTGTTTTATCTTACCTGCACATGATCTCATGGGTCAACAGAACCCGGCACATCTCTGGATTTTTATCCTGGCCCTCGTAGATAATCGCCTAAAGGAATACAGAACAATCAAACACCGGGATATATATCTTTTTTTAAGTGCCACTCTAACAGCAAATGCTGAATTACGATGCAGGTGTTTGTGTCTTTAATCCGGGAGCAGTCTTGTCTCTTTGGAAAATTGATGTGCGTATCGTGGGAATCCGGTCCTCCTGAACAGGAACGCTCTGTTCTGACGGCAAGAAAGAAAGCATGTTTGTGTGTGTGTGTGCACGTGCAAGCATGTGTGTGTGTGTCTTCCCCTGAGCACATATGTGTTTGTGTGTGCATGTATGTTTATATGTGGTGTACAGTGAGCAGTTGGACTGCCAGACTGGAGTATAGTGCACCATCTGGTCCATATAGCACAGCGTCCAAAAATCTAGTCTGGTTACCCCTCCAACCCCACTCAACATGCTCTCCAGGGCTGTGATCACCACGCACACAACACACACACACACACACACACACACACACACACACACACACACACACACACACACACACACACACACACACACACACACACACACACACACACACACAACAATAAACATGCAAACGCACACTAACATCACATACATGTGCACACATAAACAAAATCCCCTCCTACTCCTTTTCATTCTACGGCAAATTCTCTTCAAGCCTAATGGCACTCGAGGCAGAATTGGCAAAACAAAAGACCTGATATCAAAACAGCATTCAAGAGGTTTATTTTCTTCGTTATCTAATTCATCCGAACAGAGAATTCCCTCCGTTGAAGCCAGCCCACATGTGCTGCTCTGTATTTCTTTGTGTGATTGAATTGGCTATAACACACTCCTAGATAGTTTGTTCTGTTTCACATTGAGGAAATGAGGCTCAAGGTCCTCAAAGAGTGAGCTGGCATGCATCAATGTCTCTCCCAAACACTAACACACAACCGCTTCTGAACTCCACTAAGATATTCACACACTATATGCACACAGTCTCACACACACACACACACACGTATGTACACACAGACGCTTATGAAAACTCACACACACCATCCACACTTACGAGCTGCTGTGCAGAGGTAAAGTATGAGGACACATGTCCTCTACTTTTCTGGGCCTCTGTGAATGTATTCCACAGGTAAGACAGGTCGTTTATCACGCCGGCTGTGCTTTGCTGAAGTTGAGGGTCTCAGACACAGGCATGCAGCGGGGCGAGGGGGAGGAGGAAGAGGGGGGCCGGTGGTAGGTTGTGGGGCAAAAAAATCCAGACCAGCACAGGCATGGAACTGATGCAGGGTTTAATTCTCTGAGCGTAAAGTTTAATGTACCACATCTCACCTGTTTAGTCATGGAGTCAATGAGACGAACATACAGGTCCTGTTCTGTCCTGATTCCTGAGAGACAAAGAGGACAACAGTTCAAATTTAATACCACAACTGAAGGAAAACTGTGAGTTATTATTCATTCGGTGTCCCATGAGGCACCTGAAGGAGCTCAGATTCTTACAAAGGACTTTTTCAAATGAATTTAGCTTGAAACTTGAAGAATAAATCAACATGTGTTGATTTTTTTTGTCTCGTAACTTTTCCTGGAGAAAATTTGAACAACATAAAAACATTTATTTTTATTTGAACCCAATTAATCAATCGAGGCAACAACAATTTAAATTAATCTTTAACAGGAGAATGATAAAATGTATTGTGCTCTTCAAGGCTTTTTAATGATCAAAGTATACCAACTGGATAATCTATATCAACTTAAAGAGTCAGTAAACATTATAATAATAATTCTTAATTATAGATAATATAATTAAACCTTTTAACCAAAGAGTTAAAGGCGTTAAAAACAATTAAGATAAATGCCAAAAACAAAACACTGGATATGGGCCCATAAAATATTTATTTCCTTTTTGGTTTGTCGTATCATTCACTCATTGCTTTTGTTATTGTTCCATAAAAATCATGGAAGCCAAACTCACCGTTACTGTAGAGGAGCTGAAGCCTATAATGGATCCCATTGTTGGTCTTTTCCCCCGTCGTTTCCTATGAAAATTAAACCCAACAGATCCGGTCAGAGCAAACAAACCATCTCCTCTGCTGACTTCCAGAGCGCGACTCCGTTACAGGCGCAACTTTATATATTTTTAGATAAATGAGAAGTCACAGTGACATGAAAATAAGCTCGTTTCTTCTTCAATAGACGGACAAGAGGAAGGAAACAGTTCTGCCTTGAGCAACTTTTATTAAGTTCTCCAAGTTGTAAATGTGCTTGCAAATTTAAATGTTTAAAGAACATCTCCTTCAAAAATTGGCCCGCGGACAAATGTATCGACTTATAATACAATTATAAATAAAGAGAGACAGCAAACATTTTATTAAATAATAAAGTCCCTCATGTATATATATATTTATATATTATTTTGACAGGCTGTGAATCCGACGTAAAACTGAATTGCGTCATTAATGCTGAATGTTATTCAGATCTAAATAAATTGAAAACATATACAATAAAATAATCATACTAAGTGCTGATGAATCAAACATATGGATCATCACGTTTTGACTCTACCGTACTTGCAAACAGATCAATATTACATTTGAACAAAAATTTATATTAGTGTTTAAGAAAATAATTATGGTGTGTGACAGCACCTGCAGGATTATTTAAACACCATGAATATGATTCCTTAAAGTGGCAACTAGCTGCCACTGAAGTTTTAATGCACTTGATTTACAGATTCGTGTAATGGGTCTTAATGTGTCCAAGCAGTTTGAATCGTGAGGAAAAAGGCAGAACTTTGCAGGACTTAATCTAAAGCTCACAAGAGGGAAACGTCCAGGGCCGAAGATCCCTGCTGCGTGTGTCTGGACACGTCTGGTGATTTATCACTCAGACCGAGCAGGCCGGACAATGTAGATATTGTGTCAGCTTAATTTTTTGAAGCCTGCGTTCAAACTCACCTTCTCCTTCTCCACAAAGTCGATGTATGTGGTTCTCTCTATTTCCACCGGCTGACCCTGCCTGTCGTACAACGCCAGCACGAAGTGGAAGAAGTTGGACTTGCGCAGGTTGGAGGGCGGCTGTTTCTCGAAGTGTGCCCGAGCGAGACCCACTCCGCTGCGGACACAAGCACAAAGCAGCAGCACCCTCAGTGACGGCGAGTACAATACATACAAATAAAAGAAAAGAAAACGCATCCCTTGAATAAATCTGCCTCTAAATCCAACTGTAAAATGCCAAACTGCTTCTAATTTAATTAAAAAACCTGGCTGACGCGCCTTGTCGCCCTTTACTGTTTAACAATAATTACCAGAAGAATGAATTATTGAGCTATAGACCAACAGAATTAAATATGATCATTTCTTTGACACACATGATTTGGACGCACCAATTACTTTCATGCTGGCAGGCCTGCAACCGATGGCAGGGCAATTAAATGAATTTACAACAACCAGAATTATTAAAAGTAATATACATATAAATATGTATATATTTGAAGGAAACTGCTACATTGTAGGCTGAATAGAATGTATGTATAAATAAATAAAAAGGAAAACATCACAAAACATAAACAACCACTAAAGTGAGCTGAGAAGCCAAAACGCAAAGGCACTTTCCAAACACCAAAGTTAATCTGAGCCTACATTTAAACCTTCCAAGTCTAAAGTTGCTTTGAACTAGTTGTGCTTTCAGTCCAAAAATATGTAAAAAGCAGCCACATAATTTTATATGATAAAAACTTATAAAGCCAGCGGGAGCAGTGATTATCCAGCTACGTCCTCTGGGAACGCGTGCTGCCCCAAGTGATACCGCCGCTCCGTCTTTACCGCCGCAGATCTTAACATGCACTCCCGGTCTCCAAACCCCGGTGGCAGCGCAGCGCCAAGGCCGCCTCAGGCTCACCTCTGGGCGGCTGTGTTGGCGTCCAGTACTCCGGCACCCTGCATCCATGTCCGAACCGCGTTCATCCCGGCCACCATGGGCTCTTCTTTCATACTACTCCCACTCCTCTGGATGCTCTCGTGGATGCCAAACATCTAAACGCACCTTCACACGGTCGCTATCTCTCTCACTCTCTCTCTCACTCCTCTCTCTCTATCCTCCTCTCCTTGTCTCCCTCCTTCTTCCGTGCCTCCCCTGCTCTTGTGTCTGTTTGATCGCGCTGTCAGAGGAGCAAAGTGGCGTGGTCTATTTCACTTGGCGTTTAGTTGCGCGCGTGTTTGTCAAAGTAAACAAAAGATGCGACATGTGGAAGGAAAGGGGAGCTGTCAGCTTCCAGGGTGAGCTGCTCCTCGTGTCAACCACTCCAGAGTAAAAAGAGGAAAATCTGCGGCTATGAAGATGAACAGCGTGAGGGCGATGAAAGGGGGAGCGCAGGATGAGAGGCTGCACCGAGTTGGCGACAGTCCCCCGGATCAAGGTGCAGCTGACAAAAACACAAGCAAAATGTCAGTTTTTGGTACAAACAGTCCACAGTGAGAATGAAAGCCGGGAGATGAAACACCCTCCCTTTCTCCGCTCCTTTATTTACAAAGTCTCCTTTGCTCAGATGAATGAAACGGAAGATTACGCGCAATTAAGAGGCAGTCCGGGGCTCTGCTCCTCGTCAGCTCCTGCTCGGGTGATTTGCGCTGTTTTCTTCCCTGAGGAATCACTTTGGACCATCTCTGAGATGCCAAACAGAAGAGAACTAATGGGTGAGAGAGGCGTGGTCTACAAGGCGAGCGGGAACGCCTCCAAACACAGTTAATAAGACGGACAATCAGCTGTCCACCAACCCGACCAGCAAGCTGCGCGCCCGCCTGCCTGCTGTCCCCGCCTCGTACGGATGCAGTGTCCCGCCCCGGCCACTTAGCCAGAGGCTGTGCGCGGTGTGAGTGTGAGCCCATGTATGCCACGGTGTGTGGATGTGTGTGCTCTTTGACTTTTTTTTGTGTGTGCATGTGTTTAGTCTTGACAATTAATGTAAACACGACTATCAAACATCCAGAGAACATTACTTTAATCCTCGCAGTTTGCCCGCTGAGAGTGACGAGGAGACCCGCGGAGGTCGGAACATCTCTCATCTGTTTGCTTCGTTGTCACTTGAGCTGCTGTTATTAAAATGTGACACACAACACCCTCGTCTGCCTGCAAAACGAGAGTCCGATTAAAGTTTTAAATGCGTATTAGATCACGCAGATCACTTATTATTGTGCACCTAACATGTTTCACAGTGCAGAGAGAGGAAACAGTTGCACTGCCGCTGTTAACGGGCCTATACGGACTCTGTTAATGTACATGTGACACATGAATTCAACACCGATGAACGAAAATCATTGTTTTAATATTCAACACTGCCCATGAATATTTGGCACCTGCATTGAAAGTTATCAGAACCCTTTTTTATCTCGTATGAACTGAATGACGCTTGTTGAGCAGCAGATATACTCCAGATTCTAGCTCAAGAAAGTTTCAAATCACCAGTAAAAACAAGTATGGAAGCGGATCCGCACTTTTAATGTTACAACCCGGAGGTTTGATTCATTTCATGAATCTTTCATAACTCGAATCCAACTTGGATTTTAGGATTAGAGCTAAACTGTGCTGTCCTGTTCGCCAATAAAAATAACAACCAGTCGGAAATGATCAAAAGCAGGAATAAAGAAATGTGTGAAAAATGAGCTTGGTCGCTCTCAGATCAATGAAACTGCTCGGTGGTTTCACATATTTGTACAGACAATCTCAGCCTGCAGAACGGACGAATATCACAGTTCCCCTCGTGTTCCCCACCAGTCTGTCCCCCATTATTAGAGACGTACAGAGTCTCATTCATATATCTGGACTCCTTTCAATAAGTAATAATTCCTTAATTCTAAATAACTGATAATATCCAGGTGGGTTAGTCGTTTTAATCACCAGGGCATCTTGGCAGAATTAAGATTTGTATGAACACCTACAGAAATAAGTCAATTAAGAACCACAAATTGTCCAATAATTATAACACAATGCACATTGCTTAGTATTAAAGAATAGAAGATCTGTCCGCGTAGTTGTGACAATGTAAAACTACTTTTACTTTAAATTTAGGGAGGAAGCATTTTGTCTTCTGGTGACATGATATCCTCATCTCCTGTGCTGCCAGCAGTCTGAGACAGAAGAGTGTCAGGCCTGCAGAGTCTGATAAATGCCATAAACGGACAAGGTTAGACACCAAACCCCGGCAATCATCTCATCATTGTCTAAATGTGTTTATTTATGTCTCCTGCTGTAGGAGGAGAAATGTGAGCGCCTTACCACGGGAAAAATAAAAGCAACGTGAGATATAATGTCTCACTCACTGTTAAGCACGCACGCGCGCGCTTGCGTGCATGCGCGCACATACGCACGCGCGCACACAGACACACACGCACAAGCACGCACTCACACACACACGTTCCGAGCTGTCTCTCAGCACATTTGTTTGATTGTGGCCGTCTCTCTCGCCATGATCTGTCTGCCTTGGTCGGCATGCGGGTCAGCGCGGGCAGTCGAGGCCCCTGGGGTGGCATATTTATATCCCTGAGCACTAACACACGCTGTTAGCCCAAATATCAGTCCCTCTAACAGAGATGTCGGTTGTGCCCCCATGATCCCACCATGTTAATACTGCGATTTACTAACTCCATGGCACCCGCTCACAGACGGTTTGCGAAATATCTCCGGCGGTCACAAGGCGCACAGCTTGTAAACGACGGGACGGTGTGTGTCTGCACGTTCAAGTGTCCACATATGGGAGACTATAAAAAAATCCGCGTTAAAACTCTATTAGAAATTTGTGATCAGAGGTGAGTTGTATCCCGCGCAACCACCAGATGTTGTCGTAAATCCAAAGGCTTGAATGATGATATTAATGGGCTGATTGAATTGAAGACTCATAAAATGACCGGCTGTAAAACTCAGATATATGCGCGAGACAATGGGCCTTATGTCTGACAATATGCTCTCTCGTTGATATAAAAGGGAACAAAAATAGATGTTAGCAATTTGAATAAATAGAATAGATACTGGATGATTATAATTGACCTGATATATTTACATAGAAAACGAGGCTATAATGAGACGTATATACATTTCATTATAAGACTTAAAGCATATATATTGTGTGAGACTGTTATACTACATTACAATATATGGAACTTGTAATCAACAAACATTGTAAGCAAGGAATCTGACCTCTGCCACTTTCCTCAGATCACTAAAAGACCCCTGAAATCACTGTCGTTGTATTTGGCGCAATGTTGCCATCTAGTGGGTGTAAAGCGACATTGCACGACTCAATATAGTTTGCGTTCAATAACTCACTTGAGTTCTCAAATGTAGCACTTGCATAGTAAACAGCATGCAGATAAATGCCATCTGTGCAGAGTACTGTTTCCCCGTGCCTGTTCATTAACGGGGTCAACAAATGTGGGCAAGGTCAACGAGATGTGTGAATCTGTGAGAACAAGTTGTAAATGTAATGGATGTTGTAGGCAACATCAAAGGGAATACTGTTGGAATAAATCATTCATTTTAACCCTCAAGCAACCGAGCAGCATCACGTGCGACTGCAATCATATAAATCTGTTTGCGTTTAAAGAGAAAACTCTGATGCTTCATTCTTCTTCTTCTCAGTGAATCCATGTCTTTGTTTTGCAATCCTGCCTTGATTTAGATTTGAGGTGATGACAGTACATTCTCTGCTCACATGAGGCCAGTTTAAACAATAGCTGGATGTCATTTCATTTGGAAACGTCTGTATTTGATTCCTGACCAGGAAGACAGAAAGCCTTTTCATAATGAATAAAACAGGAACTTTGCTCACACTAAATGTGTGTTCATTTATAATGACAGAATAGAATGAGAAGGAAACTCATTTCTTTTATTTTGTGATTGCATCTGATTTAACCGAAATGACACACACAGGTAAATATTACATCATGATACAAAACAAAAGTCTATTTAATAATAAAAAACTACAACAATAAAACCACCATAACGCCAATAAAAGAAACGACAAGTTCCCTCTCAACAAAGTGTCAGCAGAACATTTGATCCAGATCAGAGATTATAGTTAACTAGTTAAAGTGCAAACAGGCTAAAAAGACATTTTCTCATTATCATAGAGTCAAATATTGGAAAGAGACAGATTTTCTGTGCCATAACAGATTTATTTACCTCTCTTTATAATAAAAAACGTATGTGCCTGAGGTAAATATGAAATTACAATGGTGGTACTATTCTCTCAAGAGAAGAGAATCAAAAAATCTCATAACCGTAACTGACTGATGTATGAAGATGTAACATCAGCATGCATTATTGTAGATCACATTGTTGTTCAGTTTGACTCAGGCTGGGGGGAAATGGATTGACACAAGTAGAAACATTTCAAAAAATAAGTCAGGTGCTTTCTGCAACAGAAAGCCAATCAGTCAAAGTCAAAGGTCGGGTTTAACATGAGCTGTCAGTCCTCAAACTACTTAACTTCTGCTTTTCCTGACGGGGAAATGAAGAGGTGGTTCCCCACAACCTGCTGGCTAAGTTACTGACCAATACCAGGAGAGTGGCTTGGTATTTTTTCGGCGTGGTTTTGGTTATTTCTAATCATTTCACAGGGATTTTGAGCTGTTGGAAGTTACATCAGCATATCTGCTTTTATTTCTGAGCTCCAATTAGTTCCCATACAAGTAAAATGACACTGTATTCAACTTCATGTGTCTTTTCCTATTCAAGTGTTTTTATTCTGTCTCGGTTGACTCTGAAATGCCCCGATCCCACAGTGTCCATGAGAGGACCTGTTTTTAGAGACTTGGGATCCAAAAGAAAACAGCATTTCTCCTTTTATTTACAGTATCCACACCATGTATATGACGTTCATTAACTGT
>CAAKHC010002612.1:16739-27461 GCA_901007825.1 Macroramphosus scolopax
GAAAGGGGGAAGTGTCTGGGCTCTGTGTTATCTTATCTGTGTACCGTCCAAGCCACTGTGCCGTGTCCTGGGAGTGACAAGCACAGTTGTGTGTGTGTGTGTGTGTGTGTGTGTGTGTGTGTGTGTGTGTGTGTGTGTGTGTGTTCACGCTGGAGTCGGACGAACCACCGAAAACATCAGCACCACTAAAGGATCCTCTGCGTCTAGAAGTGCTGCAGACGTACACCCGGTGACGAGAGCTTAAGGAAACTTTAATGTCTAATTGGCGGCGGCGGCCGTGGATCTGAATCTGAATCCTCGCGTGTCGTTGCGAGCAGGTTTCCACGTTCTGGTGTGATCACGCTTTTGATGGTGTGTGACGAAATGAGGTGTTCTGTCGGAGCAACATATTGCCTCACGACGCTGCACACAAAGGAAGCCGAGTACCTGCCACACACACTTCCTGTTAGGATGAAACTACTAGTGGATACTGCAGTTCCAGGAGTGTGTGTTCAATCAAATGTCTCACGCTTCATTCCAAGTCCGAATTAAAAAGATAACACAACTCTTCCCCGGCAGGTGTGGTGAGGAAGAGCTGTGTGATTTGTTTAATTCTACACACACACACACACACATAGATGACCAGCTTTAAACAGATGTGATGTCGGTGTGTGAAGGACGGACACACCTGCCCTCCTCCTCACGATGATGAAGGTTGGTGGAGACCTCAACCAAAATATCTGACCTTTGTTTTACTGTATTTAACTAATTGATTAATGTGTTTATTAAAAATGTGTTTTGTTAATTTCAGTATTGATTAGAAAAATAGAAATGTTGTGTAGAATAATGAGCCGGCCGTGATGACGAGTGGTCAGAGTAAGATAACTGTGACAAAGAGGAGGGAGAAGTGATGAAGACTGTGGTCAACGCCCCGGTTCTGACCCGGCACCACCACAGGATCCGAGTCCGTGTGGTTCCTCTCTAACACTTCAACAAAGACACAGTTTCACATTTCTTCCTGGACACTTTTTTCCTAAATAGATGACCTCCTCTGTGTTTAAGGGGGCGGGGCTACAGGCAGGAGATTTGCAGCCGCCTGTATTGTTTGGCCTGAGCTGACCGTGGAGAGCCTTTGTTGGCTCACTGGGGGCTGAGGGGGGGCCGAGGGGGGGCCGAGGGGGGGCTGGGGGCACCAGGCTGGAATTAGTATTCTCCTGCCATTCCCCGAGGAGAGGCACACCCCCAATCCTCTTTGTCCCCCATTCACCACAAACACACCCTCAATATTTCTGATGGTGTCGTTGTAGTTTTACTCAGTCTGGAAAACAGAAACTTTCTTTTTTTCCTTCCACCTCCACTCAAAGATTTCTGTAAACACATTACAGCATGTGGAAACGCCTTTTAATGAATGCTGAACTTTTGGGCCTGTTTTTTTGTTTGCTTGCTTATTGGCAGCCGGTTGTTTCCATTATTTCACTACAAAGAGGGAAGTTGTCCCATCACAGAGGACTAAAGTCAGACTGATCTGAGGTCTGTTCACCTGAACCTGAGGATCCCTGCTCGACCTCCAGCTGGGGTCAAGTTTTAATAAGTTTAGAAATATAGTACGAATTTATAGAGAAGTTCTACAATAATGGTGGAAACACACAACAAACCGACCACACATGACTTCACTTGTGGTAATAAATTGCCTCAGAATATTCTTCATCCTTTAATCTCAGATTTGACCCCGTAACACGGAGCCGTGTTTCCACCTGCACGTTATTCTATACAAGCTCGTGTCATGTGCTAATGACCAGTTCACAGATACATGCAGTGAAAGCGGCTGCAGAGCGTTCAGCAGCTCAGCTCGTTTGTTCCAGCGCGCTGGGCTGTTGATTTGTTAATTGGCTGGATTTAGCGCGCGGGGCGCGCGGCTGCTCGCCCGGTTGCTCCGCCGCCGCCGCGCCTGTTCAGCTGCACTGATCCGTCCAGCCTCGTTAACACTACAAAGTCCCCGCTACTCATTACCAAACCAAAAGAAGGCTGAGTTCTCGACTCCCCTTTTACTGTGCTATCAACTCGGAGGGGAAGGGGAGAAGCATGGCAGGAATTTGGCCACTTCGCTCTTCCGATTGCCGGGGGGGGGAAGTGCTGAACAAAAGCTTCATTTTCCATAAAGGGAGGGAAATCACAGCTGCTAGGAGCCCTAATGATATCTGTTTTATTTGCTCGCTGGCTCGTATCCTCCCTTTCCTCCTTTCCACGCTCTCATTGTGGCTTCCAGGCTGCTGCCGCTGCGCGTCCGCGGCCACATGTATCATCATCTGAGCCTGGAGCGGATGGAGGATGATGGAGGGGGGAATAGCCTGCTATTTCAGTCCCAGCTGTTCGGCAATGAGATGCTGACATTTAACCCTATCAGTTTAATTACTGTTGCCATGGCAGCGAAGTGCTGGTAAAGGCCAATAACGGATTTGATACAGCGACTCAATACGCAGCTCGCACACGCACATAACGGGAAGCCGCAGCGAACGCGGGGACAAAATCATCTGCATGATCATGAACAAGATATCAGATAATATCTGCAATCTCCTAATGAAAGAGTATCTGTGGAATTATAGAGACAATTGATGAGCAGCAGCAGGTCAACCCGGACGCGTCGACTTCGACGCAGAGCCGCTGTAACTTATCGATGCAGAGAACATGAAACATGTAACGTGATGTTTATAGAAGCCGAAGCGCAAACTGCGTCTTACCGAAACTTTTCTCCCTTTTCTGCATTTGTTGAGCCGCTTCAGCAGCACCGCCACCATGCAACCCAGAGCCGCCTGGTCCGGAGAGCAGCTGTCTGCTGGCAGGCGGGTGTCAGGCTTTGTTAGAGAGGGAACAATCCAGCACGGCGAGCACACGCGAATGAAGAAAGAGGGGAAAACACCGGGCAACAAAACGCAGGCGGAGGATCAAGCTGCTCGCTGCCGTCGGGCGTCACGCGGCGTTCGAGGCAACGTTTACAGACCGGAGATGTAAATGCGACGAGACGCAGGCAGCGAATGACAGGACGACAAAGAGATGCTGCTCTTCCGCGGCGCAGCGACCATCTAATCCTACTGGCCACCTAATCACAGCGGAGCTGCTGCTGCACGCTGCTTCACTAATCAGCACTTTGACGTGCCACTGCACCGCGCACGGAGCAGGAGGGGACGGATCCCAGCCCGCCGCCCCGCAGCACCGCAGGACCCGCACAACTCGCACTTTTCACTCACAGATCCACATGTCGCGTTTCTGGATCAGCTCACGGGGAGGAAACATGGAAGACTTGAAAACAAAAAGGAGAGAATCGAATCGCAGCGTGTCTGCAGCCCACTCACCTTTCTCTACAAGTTCTAAGCAGAAGCTGAACTCCAGCAGCAGATCCAGCTACAGATCCCCTCGGAGCAGAAAAGTTCACCAAACTGAAACCGCGCGTCGGACCGCACTGATCTTCACGATGAAAATAATGAGCTCCACATGGACCTGAAGCACCGGGTTGTTTGATGCTACCCAGCTACAGGTGTTCATCCGCCCGGTTCTTGCAGGGAGAGTGTGAGATCGAAGCCGGCGTCCCTGTGCATCAGCACCTGAGTGGCGAGAGACGGAGGAAGTCAGCCTCTATTATCTCCAAATCCTCAATCCCTCACTGGTAAGATATTACACCGCCACGATAAGGTCATTCACTTATTACCAACCGCGCCACTATAACTGGGAGCATGCACCGCGTGCGCGCCCCCGGAACGCCCACTTTTTCGAACGTTCTTCATTCTTGGAACCCGCGGGGGCGCGCGGACGCACGGAGCTCATAACGTTCCAGACACACACACACACACACACACACACACACACACACACACACACAGGTAGGTTTGTTTAGAGGTGCACACACAGAGCAGCAGGACCTGCTGAGGCCATTTATTACATGGAAATACACAACAACAACACACCTTCAACACCTTCATCAGAGGATAATATATTCGATTTGCTTCATCAATTCAAATCGGACTGAGTTCATTAGGAGTCAGATTGAAGGGACTTCACCTGCACGTGAGCAGCAGCCCGTCAGTCCACCGTGTGCTGTGTTTTGGTGATGTGGTGTTGTATCATCCCATGTAGCGACCGACCAGTGGGACAGAAGACCAGAGTGCAAATAAAGAGGAAGCAGCGCTAACATGGACATTTAAATCAATGGCTGCCGGGGGCATTGATTATTCACCTCTGTCTCTCATCCTGTCTCACGCGCGCGCGCACGCACGTGAGGTCCGCCGGACTGATTAACGCCTCTCCGTGCTCTTTATTCAAATCATCCCTGTAATTAAAGGACGGTATTATGATTGCGCCAGTCTGCATCAATTAGCTCCCAGTGTTGACTGCACGAGGCCGTGATGGAGCCCACATGTTGGGGTCCCTTCACCTCCGCTCCATCACCACTCACACTGCACGGTGCTCCAACACACAGCTGACAAGCGTAAGTTATTCTCTTAAATATTCTGAGGGGGGGAGAGGTGGGGAGGAGGAGGAGGAGGAGACAGAATGGCATGCGGCTCCAGCCTAAAATGCAGCGATAATGAGATGGGTCATAAAATGCTCTCCGCGCCATTATGAGTGATGAGATGCATTAAAGCTGACAGGGTATTACCTGCCAGTAATTAGGTTTTGTCATGGATTGAATTATTTCAAGGCGGCCTATCTTGGTAATCATGCAATTTGCTGCAGAGTGTGTGTAGTGTGTGTGAGGCTGCCACCTCTCTCCCGGTGCCCTTCCACCCGCCTTTCACTCACCGCGTTCCGCCAATTATTCATCGGCCGTGTGAATGGAAGATGGAGAGAGGGAAGGCGGCGGTAAAGGTGGAGGATGGAGGAGACCGTCACTCCGCGCGGATCAAGTCTCTTTATCCTGACACACATCCGTAAAATAAAACAGATGAAGAGGAGAAACTTATGTGTGTACCTTCCTCACAACGCTCCGACTGAGATGAAGAAATAAAACGACAGCGGGGACGCGCAGCAGCACCCGACACTACCTGTTCAACCCCGGCGGCGGCTTCATTTAACATCCACACTGACTTATTAACAGTAAAGAACTCCGTTTTCCTGGAGAAGCCAATTACTCTGACGCCGTCTCCACCAGCAGGTACCTGCGCGCTCCCCGCGAGGAGCCGCCGCGTGTCCGCGCGCAGCCACACCGCGTTAAACCCACAGCAGCAGACTGATCACGTACCTTGAAGTACAGCCAGGGATGTCCAAAACAATCGCTCCGGGGTCGCAGCAACGACTTCTCACTCTTCTTGACAACGATTGAAATTGTCCACAAGGCAACTTTCAGCTCCAGACTGTCAGACGGAAACTTGGCGCACAGAGTTGCTTCTCTCCTCAAGTTTTAAGGATGTCAGCGCGCCCTAAACTCGGCTCCCCCCGGGGCTCTTCGAGTCCTGGACCCCACTCACTAGACTCCTCTCCCTCGCTGCTTCCTCACCTTCCCCCTTGTCTGTGTCTCTCTGGTTCTCTGGCAGGGAAAAGCGGCGGAGAGTCGAGCCTCCTCTCCTATTTAAGCCCCTCCACCAGGTCCCCAGTCAGCAGCACACTCCAGCTCATCCAAGAAGCTGACAAGCACCGTTAGGGAAGGCAGCGCATGTTGCTCTAATGGACCTCATTAAGCTCTACTTACAGATGTTCTCTTAACATAATTGATCTGCAGCGAGTTGAGAGGACGGCAACCTATTCCCCAGCCCCCAATTATGGCCCGGTAATTAGATCCCCAACCTCCAGTTCTCCACATTCACCCTTCTTACATTCCGAAATATCAAAGTATCTCTTTCTCTCAAAGCGACCCCCCCCCACACACACACACCACCTCCTCCACCACCACCACCTCACCTCCGTGTCTCCTCCCTCCTCCCCTCCCACCCACAAGACACTATTGACAGTCAGATCTGCTAACCTTTGTAGTGAAGCCAGACTTAGCAGTGCACTCACTCCAATTGACAGAGCTCACTCACTCTCCTCTTCCTCCTTTCTCTCCCCGCCTGGTTCCGCCCGTTGGGAGACAGTAAAAGAGACACGGAGTGACTGGCACAGGAAGAGAGGGGACGGGAGGAAAGTAAGTTTCCATAAAGGGTTGTAATGATAATATCTGTCAGGGGAGGCTTTTTTTTTCTCCATCATGTCTTTTATCTTGAATAATTCCTCTGATGGCAACTTTGAAGAGAAAGAGAGGAGAAGCTGGTGCTGGGAACCAGTGAGCAGTGATACTGCAGCTTCTATACCGCCAATCAGTGCCACTGCTATCACCCATCTAATTAGCCAGTGTGCTAAAACAAAAAACACTTGGGAGACGGTAAGAAAACGATTTGCAATCGGGTGTAATGAAACACTCTCTGAGTGACGTGGCAAGAAATGTCCTCGCGTCTTTGTGCTGTCACAGACGTGCGACTCGTCGTGTGTCGGGGTGTCTCGCATGACCCAGATTGCAATGCTGCTTTATGTGTGTGTGTTTTCGCAACGGCGCACGTCAGGGTGTCAAACATTTAGCACTGTGTGAGAGGCCTGTGGATCCGGAGGGGAGGACGGACATGACAGAGCATCAGCACACGGATCGGTTCTACCACCGAGCTGCTGTTAAAGAGGCCTCGGCCCGCCGGGTCAAGTAGAATAAGTCATGAGACATCATCAGCAGATCACCTGTGCAGACCAAACCAACAGTGAGCCGCATGTTGCTGCATCCAGAGTGCGATGTATGTTATCAGAATATGTTCCTATAATGTCTAACAGGTTTCTATCAACCGTAGCTGAGCAGGGCCTCAACCAGCTGAGACATCAGTCGCTGTGCTGTTGGTGCCGGGCGTGGAGGAAACAGTTAATCACAAGGATTCCTTTGAAAACAGCCGCCTGCTGCAGACGACACTGATGAGATCAGAGTTTGAGGTCTGATAAATGCAATGAGCTGAAAGAGGCTAAAAGTCTCAGCGGAGCGGAGCGGAGGGGGACTGAAGCATCGTGGGCTGTCATCACCAGAAAAACCTTTCACATACTGCAACATACTGCAAACGTATCGATTAGTGCAGCTTCGAGTGAGAGAAGCAAAACCACAGTGTACAAATACTTCATAACGAGGTAGAGTTGTGTTGCATTCATGAAGCACGAGAGTAAATATCATGCATGTTATTGAGTATGTCATTTAATGCGTGCGTGCGTGCGTGCGTGCGTGCGTGCGTGCGTGCGTGCGTGCGTGCGTGCGTGCGTGCGTGCGTGCGTGCGTGCGTGCGTGCGTGCGTGCGTGCGTGCGTGCGTGCGTGCGTGCGTGCGTGCGTGCGTGCGTGCGTGCGTGCGTGCGTAGCCACTCAGCATGACTCTGAGTACTAATGTCATAATGTAGTAATGTTTTCTGTGAGTTCTCTGGTCAGAACGTCACATGTTCGTCAGGCCACCGTGACTCCATCATACGTTGGTCTCTAGTTCCAATAAGGTAAATTCTATGTTGCATCAGAAACATTCAGATTCAGGTTCTGTACACAAACACCTTCTCTGACGGCCCTGACGGCCGGTCGAGGACACTCCAGTGGCTCCCTGCTATCATCGTCCTCACAGGTCATCAAGAAGCTTATGAACTGGACTCTGGTCCTCCAGCCCCTCACACACACACACCCACACACACACACACACACACACACACACACACACACACACATATGCACACACACGCCCTCCTCTCCCCCAGGGAATAACCCGGGGGACTCTCTATACTAACGACCAGCAGAGGCTCTCCTTAAAGACACACTCAATAATTGCTTCCAGTATATGACCTTCAAGTGGGGTCAAGGGATACGTAATTTTAATGACAACTTTTCCTCTCCCCCGCAGGCCAATTTTGTCTTTTGGCAGACAGAGAAGTGGCAGAGCGAAGTTCCAAAGCCGTCTCTCCACAAAAAGTCGAGAGAATCACCTTCGGTAATAGGTCAGAAGGGAACCCTCCAAATCTAAAGAGGAGCCGGGCCAAAGAGTATTGACCCTTCTTATCACTCCACCGAGAGTTAATGGAGATTACTTAATTCAAGCGCCGATTCATTTAGTCAGAATATAAAACGAGAACAGCAGCAGTCAAAGAACTGTGACTACGGTAATAGGCTGTCTCGTTCCCTTTGACTGTGAACACCAAATAAAAGACAGGGACCAGATAGATGGAAGGAAACAATCAAAGAGGAGCCATCATCTGAAAGCACTTAACACTCGTCCAGGATCGGTGTGATTTCAATGAAACCCTACAAATCTAATGCAGAACTGTGAATCACAGAGAATCAGACTTAATGTTAGTTAATGTTAATGTTAGTTAATGTAGGTCTGCATGCATGTAACAGAAGATGAGCAGGTTCCTCTGTCTCCAGTCATTCACAGCACTGTGGATGACTGGAGCTGAAGCTCCTGAATATGTGACGGAGGAAAAGACTGAACAAGACGTTGGACGACACTGTAGGTGGAGGTCAAGGGTCAACATGCTTCAACCAAGGAAGAGGAACTATTGGTGGTTCATTATGATTCTGTGGACTTTAGGAGTCATTTACACCCTGTTTTCTTCCTGCAACAACACACATCACGAGAGATTTCAGAGGGCACACACGTCCTCACACACGTCCTCACACACGTCCTCACACACGTCCTCACACACGTCCTCACACACGTCCTCACACACTTCCTCACCGTTAGGGAGGATAAGATACTTCTGTTAATCTGGACAGTAATCAGCACTAAGGAAGGTCTTGTATAATCTGTATTATATATTGTATTTTGTGCTGAAACCCAGTTTGGTTGAAGCTCAGAGAGCGTTGTAAACCTTCTGTACATCCATCCGGGCCCCCGACCCCGCTGAAGGCCCGTCTCCTCTCAGCCTGTTCCTCCTCAACCATCGACGCTGATGATTCCTGTGGAAGTTACAAATACAAACACACACATGTTCCATGTCTGCAAACACGTCCAGAACACACCAGCTAACTCTAACACACGCTGACTGCACTGAGGACCAGAACTCATTCAGAACTATACGATGGGCCTTTGAATAATATTCCTGCCAGCCTTTAATTATGATAACCTTGAACGTTGCAGTGCTGGTAACTGCTACATAATATCTATCGATTCCATCCGCTGCGATTTCCTTCAGTAGCTCGGGCTGAAATTACTTGTGTGTTCAGAACTGAACATTTCAAACAGACTGCTGTATACCTCAGCAGCAATCAATCAGCCTTAATCCAAAACCAATTTACTCCGCCTGAAGAGGAAAATATCTTTTAATCTCTTGCCGACAATCCCTGATTGCAGTCAGTTGACAGTCAAACTGTGGCGCTTAGAATGGGACGTTTATATTGGATTTGTGGTTGCCGTCATTACACACACATGAATGAATAGTCAATTTAATACCTATGAGAACCGTTTTTTCCCTTACTGAAGATGGGATATTGCTTTCCAGACATCCTCTCCATAATGATTTCCTGTTCTAACCTGCAAGACTCTGCAACAAAAAGGACAAAAAATGTCATCACACAGGCCTGAACAGATGATTTACCTGCGCTCAGACTGGAGAGGAACATGCACACAACAAATGCAGCGTTTTCACATTTCAACAAATCTCATTCGGGATTAAAGCTTTCAATTTAAACAAAACTCTTTGAAACATTGAATGCACCTCTGACATGAAGCCATCTGTTGTGTATTGGACATGTTTGTGTTGTACTCCGTCCTCCGAGCGGAGGGGATTACCTCTGTCAGGAGCAGGACAGTAGTCATACTGAGCCCATTATTACCTCTGCCAGCGAGTCACAGGGAGATACAGGATGTTTGCACCTCTTTCTGTTTGTCCATCTGTCTTAGAACTATGATCAACAGAATGTGCTGCTGCTCCTCGACATCCACAACAATC
Source organism: Macroramphosus scolopax (assembly GCA_901007825.1). Lineage (NCBI taxonomy): Eukaryota > Metazoa > Chordata > Actinopteri > Syngnathiformes > Centriscidae > Macroramphosus > Macroramphosus scolopax. The sequence goes on from CAAKHC010002612.1 coordinate 26,638, forward strand.
GACGACACAAGAGTTCATCTCAGAACACGGATATTATGTTTCTGCCTTCTGTCAGGACGAGCGAGTCGCCGGGGATCTTCTGACGGAGCCTTAAAGCACTCACAACCCCGACCCGTCGTTAGCTCCACCTTAACGTCAAATTAAATCTGTTAAGTGTTAATCCTCTGTGCACGTCCATATACAGGCCGGGGGGGTCAGGAAGGTGAACGCTGGTTGTGGATGTGTTACAGAAGCTGGACGCTCTTCACCATCACATCTGTTGAACATCATGGGAACAGTTCATGTGTCCACTGACAGGTGGAGGTGCAGGTGCAACACTGACTCCAGCGTCAGCCCCAGTGGTTTGAGAGATTATCATCATTTTCTATATTCGCAGCACTAATGAGAGGACAATAACCGCAGTCACAATCTCCTCCGGCTGTAAACAATAATATGTCAGTCATTTGTTGTAGTACATCTTCCAGGGCAGCCGCTCTGAGCCACACAGTAACCAAACTAATTGAGGGCCGTATGTAAGCCAGTAGTCCTTGTTTTAGAGAAGTGCTGAGAAGCAGCGCAAGGAGGGATTGTTACAAATGAGCCCCCCTGGAGGGAGGCACAGCTGAGCCACAGCCGAGCAGAACATCATCACGTAGGAGGAGACGGAGCAGGCAAAGGACGGCTCTGTTGGCGAGAGGACGACATAACAAGGGCTTGGAGTACGAGATCTGAGAGCTGGATGAGGAGAAACCTTTGATAAATGGTGATCATGTACTTCCATCGAGGGCAAGCATGTAAGGTGCAGTGTGTAGGACCCCCCCCCCCCCCCCCCCCCCCAGGCACCC
>CAAKHC010002613.1:6284-20194 GCA_901007825.1 Macroramphosus scolopax
ACAGTGACACACACACACACACACACACACACACACACACACACACACACACACACACACACACACACACACACACACACACACACACACATACAGTATATGTAACTGGTGTGTAATGTCAGCTTTTCCTGACAATTTGAATCAACATAAATGAAACCCTGAGAGAATGAGAGAGTGTGTGTGTGTGTGTGTGTGTGTGTGTGTGTGTGTGTGTGTGTGTGTGTGTGTGTGTGTGTGTGTGTGTGTGTGTGTGTGTGTGTGTGATCCCTATTATCCGAGGTGTCAGTCTCCAGGGACCGTCTCGTTCACACTCTTTTCCTCTCGCCTCTCATCTGCAGGCTCTCAGCCAACTCTCGCTGGCTTTTGTTCCTTCTCTTCATTTCTCTCAGTTTCAGAACGACGTGAATTCTCTTTACAAGTAAATCACAGTAGTTTGTATTCTTAATAAGCTTTTCCTAACCAACCTCTTCTTCTATTAACAATTGTGCAATAGGAAAATCCTGATTATTTCAGGCACAAACTGAGATGAGCATTTTTCTTCATTTATAACAATAACATACTATGATTATGATTATGATTATGATTATGATTATGATTATTATTATTATTATTATTATTATTATTAGTAGTAGTAGTAGTAGTAGTAGTAGTAGTAGTAGTAGTATTGTTATTATTATTATTATTATTAGTAGTAGTAGTATTATTATTATTATTAGTATTATTATTAATAATAATTCATATTTGTATTTTTATTTTTATCATTTCTGACTAATTCTGAGTCACACACATGCAGGGAGGCTGGCTGGACATGAAAGTAAAAATCTAGGTCAGAAACTATTCAAAGATTTGAGGTGTTGTTCTGGGGCATGAAAAGATTTTTAGGTCCCTGCAAAGAAATCTGACACACTAAGAGCACTGTTAAATATTTCTGTTCTTCAATGTTTATCAAAAACTACCCAAATGTTTGAGCATACACCCTGTTAACTAAGTGTACACACACTAAATTCGGATTTAACTTTATATTAGTTGGTAAAATCAGTGTTGAGATCCTTCACACATCATCTCACACTTTTCTTCCGTCCATAAAAACATGGTCCGCAAATCTCCTCTATAAACACCAGAGCGACACCTGGTGGCTGCATGTTGGAACTGATTCTTAACAGTAGTGAGAATCTTTGATTTAGAAACACAACTATAAATCCAAAAAAAATGTTGTTTCAGCATCAGCACATAGAAGAGAAGCTCCAAATATGTTTCATAATTAACTTGATTAAGAATGAATTTATAACCCATCCATGTGATCCAAGAATTTCAAATTTGTCATAACTAAAGTATTTTTTTAAATACATATTCTATTTAAAAAAAATGGATGATGATGTGTGGTCTTTGACTCTATTGACCTCATTCCACCCTGAAAAGATCACAGCCAGTAAACTGAAGCAGATTTTTTTTACATGCATATTAAATATTACAGTAAGTTACAGTGAGTGACCACAAGGTGGCAGCAGAGACCCACCGAGATCAGATGAGATGTCCTGTTTATTCCCATTAGACCTCAGTCTCTCTCTTGTGTGTGTTTGTGTGTTTGTGTGTCTGTGTGAGTGAAGTTTGATGATGGACGGGTCAAGACATAACCCTCATAAATGACTGGAACACATAACAACATATAAGTGAAGTCAGTGAACATATCTTTTATGGCAGGACGTTCAGCAAAAAAAATCCATCCAATATTGGAGGCAACTCAACACCAACAAATAATAATCCAGCTAGATCACCCAAACAAGATGGGATTTCCTTAACCAGATAATTGCATGTATTATTCTAGACCAATATGATGGATTGGATACTTCCTGTTTTCATTGTGCATGATTTCAGCAATATACTCATAATATAAAAACAAACTGTCACAGGTAAGAAGGACGTGATGGTTAGAAGCATCTTCTTTTATTACAAACATGTTTATATATTTAAGCTTAGTGTTTCCTAGGAATACATCCTGTCTGTCAGTTAAAGAGGAAAATGTTTTTCACAAAGAATATCCAGCGAGCCTCTCTTCACATCCTCTCCTCGTCCCGGCCCTGGACGAGTCCAGATAACAGAGATTTATTCATGGTGAGATACGTCGCTCTGCCCTCTATTTTCATCCAGTGTAGTCGCGCTGCAAGACGACGCCCTGTCTGCAGGAACAGTTCTATCCATCTGACAGCCTGCAAACCAAAACAAGACAACTACAGCACAATATATCCGTATATTTCCGACCATAAATGTCTCAGTAAAAGATTTAAAACCTCATGTGGTGCAGCTGTTAATGGTGGGATCCTGGATCCACAGGAAAAAACTGACAAGACTTAAAGATATTTCTATCTTCAATCTATTTCTATCTTCAACAAAAAACCTAATAAAACATAAGATATTGTTTATTATTGCAGGAGAAAACAACTAAACTCCCTCCATGTGGAGCACTGAATTACAGCCAGTAAGAATAATAGTGATGACTACGGTAGTTCTGACAGGATCCACCAGATGAAACAAACAAGAACCTAATCGCTCAACACTATTCGGTGGCACAAGCACACTTTATTGACCAGGCAGGGGTCAAAATGGTTCGGCAGCAGGTGAGTATGGGAACGGGGCCGGCCAGGTGAGTTGGACCAGCAGGGAGAATGCAGAGCAGGTGAGTGACCGAGACATGATGAATGATGCAGAGGAGGTGCAGTGGACGACTCTGGAATGACAGGAAAGTTAGTATTGTACAGAAAAACCAACACAATGAATCTAAGTCATGACTAGTTCCTGTCCACAGCTCGTATGAATGAGATCCGCTGTCTGCTGCTGCAACAGTCTGCTGCCTGTTGTCCCTGATAATCATACGGTTCTTTGATAACGTATGAGAGAACTCTTTGTTTGGACAGCTCTTATACGGGGCTGGAAACTTGTGTCCTGCAACACAACACACACACGCAATTGTGCACCCTTATTATACTGGAAATTAATCAACTTTGGCCTTTTTTGCAGCACCAGATTTCCTTTATTTGCCTTCGACACATGCAGTCTGTTACTACACTTCATATTTGATCATGCCAAGAAGGAAAAACGTAGAGTAGGAATGTAGGATATCTTCCAGCCGTGACTTGTCAGATTATCAAGAAGCAATTAATCAAACATTACAGTGTCAAGTCCTTCATGTGGAAACCGTCAGACTCAGAGGAAATATTTTCAATGTGCTTTGTTATCATTCTGTATGACAAGAATGTGAAATACTGCAGTGTTTTCCTTCCCAGAGATATCTCCACACCGGCTGCTCGGTAACTGATACCTCTGAACGAGGCTCCCTGGGACACTGGAGAACACGTGAAATGGATCATGGGTGTTGTTTAAGGTCCCTCGGGATTACTTTATGTATTTCTTCACCGTACGTAACAATGAACTTTGTCTACTCTAAGAGTGTTAAATGACATCATTACAGTGTTTCTGGTGTTCCCCAAGGGTCAGTTATTGGTCCCATTATATTTGTCTTCAGGATGTTTCCTTCCACTGCTGCACTGATGTAAATCCACAGTTAACATTGTCAGTATTAAATGATTCATAAACACTATAGAATGGGATGTAAAACTTGATGGTCTTGGGTCTCTTAAACTCCGGCACGGCCGGTCCCAGGCCCGGATGAGGATGGAGGAGGGTTGGGCACGGGGCCAGCTACCCCAACTCATAAAAAAATAACCCAGCTACAGAAATGTCTACTTAAGAGGACCCTTGTCGACGGTCTGCGTCCCAGGAGGGGAGACGGCATCAGTGAGTTAGGATCTGACGCTGGAGCAACATGTCAGTAGTCTAATTCACTTTCATTCTTTCCTAAATAGCAAAAGTTGCACTCATTAATAATAATAATAATAATAATAATAACGTCCTTGTGGGAAGCCACAATAGAGAAAATGAACCTTCAGGTAAAATGTGTCATAGTATTCCAGAGAAATGGGCTGGACAAGTGCATCATGAGTGTGTGTGTGTGTGTGTGTGTGTGTGTGTGTGTGTGTGTGTGTGTGTGTGTGTGTGTGTGTGTGCGCGTGTGTCACCTCCTTTTTCTCGCAGGATGTTCCCCTCGTCCGTGGCCTCTGTTTTCGTCAGGAAGAGGTTCAAGGGATGCCACCGAGCTTAGTGTAACAAACACACACTCTCGGCTTCCTTCAGTCACAGGATACAAACGTGGCAGACGCTTAACTCGACACCAGAAAAAGTCATTCATTGTCTTTTATTTTTAACCACTTTTATTTCAGGATCTGAGTCACCTGCGGCTGCATTCTAACACTTCCATTAAACCTTCTATAATTATCCCCAGTTCCAGGCAGTGTTCACGGGACGTTACTCTCACTAATAAAAATACTTCCCCTTTAAATATGTTAACCTCTCTCATTGTTTGAATTTGACATGTATTGTTGAGAAAGCTTCTATTTATTGACATTTATTCATCCTCACAATCACAGTTTGTCTTATCATCATGCTCTCACATTGTCGCCATGGCAACACAGGGCAATTAACATCCCAGTGTGACCGCTCTGCCGACCTTGTGACCAACCCGGCTCTCGTGCACACAGATTCATCGTCCCGTAGTGAGTTTGTGACTCAGGACTCGCATGCGATCGTGTCACTGCAGTCAACTCATCCAGGTGCCATCCAGCAGGAGAGACGTCCGGTTTGTTCGTCTGATCCAGCAAACAAAACTGTGTGTGAGTGGGAAGCTGGCGAGGGAGGATGTCCTCCTCATTGCACTGGGGACAGTTATTACTATCGGGTGTACTATAATCATATTCTACTTAAGAGCTTTGGATCCGTACATATTCCCATCAGTTGTCAGGGGGACACTTATTATTGTAACACCATACTAATAGCAAGACAGGACATGCACGAGTAGTACATCATCTTTTATAATGTAGTGATACTGAGGCGGTTTAAGGGTTAACACTTGCTTTAAAGGGTTGACATAAGGGTTTACATTCTGTTGTAATAGTTTTAGTCAAGGGCGGGGAGGGCATGGGAATGTATAATGTCAATGAGTGTCCTCATAAAGATAGATGTACAAGTGTGTGTGTTGTGTGTGTGTGTGTGTGTGTGTGTGTGTGGATGGGGGTTCATCACTCACCCCCCGTGTTCTGAAATACCAGTTCCCTCGTGTCTCCGGGTGTGTATATGTTTAATCCTGATGTATAGCTTCCTCATGCGTGTTTCACCCCCAGAAAAACACACACATCCATCACAGACGTTCCGTACAGTACGTTCATCCATCAAAGCAGACGGACGTCCCACATTTGTAACCACTGACAAACCGGTCGGAGACACATTTTTGTTTCCTCCAGAAAAGATTAGATACGAGCCCGAAATAAAGACAAAGTTTCCCCTCTGCCTGCCTCTCGCTCGCCCCTGTCTCTCTCTCTCCATCTTACTGTCTAACTTTACTTTATTTAAAATAATCCTCTTCTCTCATTTGTCTTTTTTCAACACCATCACTGATGCACACACACCAAAACAACTGAAGGTTGAACTATTATAAACACGTATGAAGAGCTTGTACTTAAAGGTCAATATTTACATGCGATGGTAGGATGTGTGTGTCGGTGTGTGTCGGTGTGTGTGCGAGGGTCAAGGTGGGACAGACAGGAAGTGGCCGACAAGAACAGAACTTCCTGCGTGAGAAGAGAGAGTGCATCTTCCCCGCATGTCAGGGATCTTTGGGTCACAGTCCGAGGGGATATGCTTTGACTTCCTGTCACACACACACACACACGCACGCACACACAGTTTGTGTTTTAGAGAGACAATCTTGACCTTTTCTGAAAATCTAATCGGGTTATTTGGGATATTCGGTCCCCACATTTCTGAGAACGGTGGAGTTGTTCCATTTGAATCTCATGACTTTCACATTCGTTGACGTGTTGGCCGACTGTCCCGGCTTTCAGAGGAGAGCTGCTGCGTTGTCATCATAAATAATTCACCTTATAAGATCCCATTAGCGTGGAAAAGCCTCGTCATTAAATGTGCACTGTTGTATTTCTTTAACAGCTAAATGATTCCTAGCACAAAGGAAACACGGCAGCAAGTCGAGTAAATTAACCTTAATTACACTTTTGGACTTTTATTTTGACAGAGAAGTACAGCCTTAAGCTAACCATCATAAAAGTGCTGTATGTAAGTTTGCTAACCAGCTAGCGCCACTTCGGCCTGTCTTGTAATACCACTTTGATAATATGCTGCCTGCTAGCATGAATTCAACAGCTGGTTAAATCTTACACATAGCACCTTTAAAAGTGTGGCGTCAATACCAGTATGTTCTGTCGGGGTGATTTGTGTCGCAGAAGAACGCAGTCGTACAAGCATTAGTTACATTTTATTGTGTTGATCTGATGAGTACATGAGAAGTATGTGTACATGAAATGCAAGCAGTATTCTTATGTACAATAAGATTCACAGTAAGAGACACACACGTAGGGGCATCGAAGCGCCGTCAACTAGAAATATCTCTGTAAATGTAGCTATACACGGCGGAATACTGTCGTAAAATACATACTGAACCTTTATCATGAATGTAGTTAGTATCACCTCATTAAAGCTCTCTGGTGACAAAGCAAAAACATGGTGCTAACAACAGAAATACATCAGAAGAGAAGATGAACTGGATTAATGAAATATATAAAACATAAAAAAATGAAAAGAAACATTAAAAAAAACGTATTGATTAGTGTTTATTATCCTCACAGAAACAGCAAACCGCTGTGTGTTCACTCTCAGGACTGACTAGATTCATTTCAAATGAAATCTACATTAATAAATGTTCGGTTAATAACCCTCAGGAATACTTTCAGCCCAGGAGGCCTGTGTGGTGACACTTAATACATACTTTGTGACAAATAATAGCTCCGACACACACGGTCATATGCAGACGTACGACAGCCGGGATGTGCCCACACAGAACATCGGAACATTCAAAAAGTCCAATACAATACATTTATATAATGGAGGACAGCAGCACACACTCACGTGTCCAAACAATATAGTTCCATATTATAATCACAGTATTTCCAAACAGGTAATCAGAACAATTTAAGACTCGTGAAACAACTTCTGCGCCGCTGCGTTTTCACGGAGGAGAAATATTTCCCTCATTTAAAAAAAAAAAAAAAGTGTCATCTATGCAGGGTGCTACGATACATGATGTCATGACGTCACACACACACATTAACATCAGCACGACAAACTTTAAAAAACTGAGTGAGGCCTTTTGCTTTTTTATATTTTTCATTCTCGTGGACTATTTGGGTCAAAAACCCTCTTGTATGTGTGTGTGTGTGTGTGTGTGTGTGTGTGTGTGTGTGTACACGTTATCTGCCAGGAGGTCTCTGTAGCTCTTTAACATGTGGCCATCAAACAAAAGCCAGAATACTCGGCCGTGCCAGGAGACAAATTATAAAAATAATCCAGGACAATAGCTGGATGTTTCAGTGGACGTGTGGAATACTGCAGGTTATTAATAACATCAGGTATTTATAGTTTTATGGGGAACAACTTTTTTTTCTTTTTTAGGATATTTTTGATCTCAAAAAGGATTTTTTTTCCCATCAGCTCTCTTTACTTCCCTTCTCATCACATTGTTGCATCTTTCACATTTTTTCTTCCAGTAGCTCAGATCAACAGACATTTTGCTGTAATCCAGTGTTTCCTGTTTAAGACTTTAAGTGTTTTTTTTTTTTCTCCCACTTTAATTACATCACAGCTGTCCTAAACATTTCTAACATCATTCGACCGAACAACTTAGAAACGTCTGAAAATGAGAAACAAAAAAACTCCCATGATGTCAACGACTCCACGTTAATCAGAGGACTCGTTCCGGATCCAGTTCTTCTCTCGGATTAAAGTCATTTCAGCAAAGTGGAAAATGTAGCATTTGAATCATCCAAAAGTTAAATCCTGCAGAGTGTGTCTCTCCCAGTGTGCCGACAGTTGCTCAGTTACATTTTCTTTTCATGCAACTTCCTTTGTGATATTTGCCTGTTGAAGAGAAGAAAAGACTGCAGATGTTGGATGTTGAACAAAAAGAAGAAGAGATGACGGGTGATGAAGGGTCATATATGTACAAAGGAGGTTACATCTGTCCGGTTGTTTGTGTCTGTGTGCCAGAAGAATTACTGAACTGATGTTCACCAAACTACAGAGGTGGAGAAGTAAAATGACATGATGAGGCTCTTTCTATATTCGTGCTGTTATTATTTGATTTTTTTTTCCCACTATAATGCTACAAGCCTCCTATTTCAGTGGGGATTCTTACTTGCAGATTTCGGGGCACTGAGGGGGTCAATCCTACATTTACTCAGGTATTTTCCTCTTGGAAGGAGGCACCAGGTGCGCCGGCAGGTCTGACGGAAGTTCGTGCCCCTCCAGTTTCACTTTTATCAGGTGATTGGCCAACGCAAACTCGTCATCATCGAGCATGCCGTCCTTATCGATGTCTGCCAGCTTCCAGATCTTCCCCAGAACTGTATTAGGCAGTTTTGATTTCACCATCTCCCTCTTGGCGTTGGCTCCCGTCACCTTCCCGTTGACGGGAGACAGAGTGTAGAAGATCTCGTCGTAGGCGGGTTTGTCGCGCGTGACGACCCAATCCGCTTCGTCGATGCCTTCGCCGGCTCCTTCGCCATACCCGTGGCCGAAAGGGCCGTCCAGGGTGCCGTCAAAAGCGCCGCCCTTGACAACCGGGTTGGGCCGCTGTGTTTCCTCTTGGCGGACCAGGACCATTAAGCCGGCGATGTCGTGGGATAGCATGTCGTCCACTGCCTCCAGGAGTTTGGACTTAAGAGGCTGAAATCTGTTGAGATCCTGACCCTGGAGTTGGTCCTGGACGAGCAAGACAGAAAACATTGACATCACAAGTTCGGGGTTCATCTTGCTAATCAACCTGTTTGAATCTCCTCTTTACCTGCATCTTCTTGAGGTTTGGAAAATCCCCAGGTGATATCTGATGTTCTCTCTCTATACGTTTGTAGATGTCTCCCAGACTGCCTATGAGTTCCTTCTTCTTGTTCTCCTTCCCAAACACGGAGGGCATCTCCTTCTTCAGCGAGCTGATGATGTAGGCGTGCACCTGCATGGAAAGATGTCGTCAAGCGGAACATTTACTGGCAGTAACATCGAATCTCTTAGATAAACATTGTCGCTGTGTGATGGTAAAACCCATGTTTGTTATTTTCTCTGTGGTGACCTGTGCGTTTCCCAGAATCCTTCTCGTGTCCTTGAAGACCGTCACCAAACACCCTATCGGCTGTCAAACAGGAAAACTGCGCTTGACTCATCTTGATAAACCTCTGTGTGTGTTTAAGTGCGTGCACGAGTACATCCTCTGTGTTTCCTCGCGGTGCAACAGGCAGCGGGGCTGTAGCCCCTCATACCTGACCTCCTGTCCAGAGAGGAAACAGGAAATAATTCACTCAGTGGGGAACGACCACCATTCGTCTGCTTCTATTGGTTCTGTGACAGTGACAAGCTTGTTCCCTCAAGGTTAACAGCTGGACAGGCTGGGAGAGTAACGGAGTCATGGGGGAGAATAAATAGGAAGAGCCCATGTACACACACATGGGTTGAGAATTTATTAGCACCACACTAATCCAGTAGGAGAGGAAAGACATGTTGCATCTATATCATAACACCTGCAGACAAACCGTTGGTGCTGCGATCCAGGCAGGACCAAAGTCTAACTGGACGGGTGGGTGTTTCTGTTACCTTGGCGAGTCGGGCCCTCTTGATAAGATCGTTGAGTTTTCTAAGCGCCGCGTTCCTCGGTAAAGACTGAATATCCTTGAAGAGATCCTGCTCCTCCGCCTCAAACAGCTTCCTGTTGTCAGGAATCAACAGAGGGTGGGACCAGAAAGACCCGATGTAGACGCGGATCACCTGCGGATGAGGGGGGACAAGAGGCAGTCAGCAGCTGGTGGGATCAAAGCAAAGCAGAGGAATGTTGGAATCAAGGAATTTAGCCAATAGAAACCCAAAGGGAAACCAAATCTGGGGAGGTTTGGTAGTAGAAGTAGAAGCAGTTCATCATACCTCAGGGGTGTTGACTATTTTCCCCAGTGACCACATGAGGGCACCGTACACCCTCATCAGCTGCTGGGTCTCGATCTGGTCGGCCTTGTTCAGCACGACCCTGAAGAAGACAACAACAGCTCAGTGTTAATGCTGCTGACATCATCGTCACTGCATCATCTACAGACACAAGTCCATCAAGCAGTCTAACGGTACCTGATCTTGTCCTCGTGGTTCTTCAGGGCTTTGATCACCTCGGAAAACTCATCGGAGATGTCCAGCTTGTGGGCGTCGAAGAGTAAAATGATCCTGTCGACACGTTCCGCAAACCACTCCAGGACAGCTGCGAAGTCGTAGCCTAGGAGAAGGAGGAAAAGGGAAAAATAAAGGGAGTGAAGACTTCCATCTTTTCCCTCATTTCTTTAATTGTCACAATAACATGAAGGAGGGGCGATTGTTGGTGAGTGGGACAAAGTGTAAAGGGTCAAACGGTTCATGTGACTGCTGATGATATGATGATATCTTAAAAACCCTCCACTGCTGCATTGTTCCCCAGAGGAAGCGATCACTGTAGCAATATAAAGGCTGCCCTCATTACATCATGGTGAAAGATAAGTGTGTTTACAGATGGAGACAGTCCTGCCAAGGTTCAAACCAAGGGGCTTTTAGAAATGGGTGTAATAAACGGGAACATTTCTGGCTTAATTTCCAGTTAATTTGTCGTAAAGTTTTAGGCACTTAGACTTAAGTGATGTATGAAGGAAGCGACGAAATAAAGCCTGCAAGACTTAAAGCTGGAATAAATTAATCATGAGTCCGTCAGCAGTTCATTTGACTTTCCAGCCCACTCAAGGACGGACCTCGTTCTTACCTGCAGAAACTCCACAGTATCTGACACGAGAACAAAGAGCATCAGACCTGATTATTAAGGATTAGTGACCTTCAGCGTCGACACACAGCAGAGTTAATGGTAAACCTGTTAGAGTAGACGTTGTCATGGGAGGTCAACCAGGAGGCATTTTTCTGTCAGTTGGCAGTTATGTTAATTCAGTGTCAGATGGGCTTTTCAGGAGAGTTATAAATCTTTATTTAGAACAAATCAAGGGCCCGTATGAATATTCCTATTAACCATTCCTGACCCTGGTCCGCCCTCCCTGCTCACAAAGGGAGGCAATCTCACTATAAAGACCTTTTTTACATACCTGCTGCACTGCCAGTATAAAATAGTTACTCATTTTCTGGAAGCAGTGAAAAGTGCGTGAATTTTCTACTATGCACATGGAAGCACATTAATGTTGAAGATTTTTTGATTCGTTCCCAGTGCATGAAAACCGTAAATGTAGTAAGTATGTCAAACTGAAAAATCTGCTTCATGATCACATCTGAGAGGAGAAGAAAAGCACATTGCTGCCTGAGCAAAGCTGTACAGGGTTATTTCCTTTAAAGTGATACCTGAAAAATGAATCTAGTGGATTTTTTAATCTTCACACAGGTTTCATACTTCACATGGTGTGGACATCAGGTTCAGGGTTATACATACGGTCTCCCCCCAAACCATGTGATGAGATTCTGGTGAAGAACGTGTGAGAATCCATAAATTCTTCAAAGATATCACATTTATTTTTTTTGCCCTTTTTGCAGCTGGTTGATGCCCATGTTCATGATCGACAATACCTCCGTAAGGACATCTACGTAGGCAGCTATAGCCTGACAACTCCTCCTCTGGACACACACACAAACACAGACACAGATACAGGAACGTGGATGGAACAGAAGAGAAAAGAAGAAAAGAAATGAACGATAGTTAAGACGCGAGAAACAAACAAAACAGGAAAATATACGTGAAATGAACACAACCATAGAAATGACTGAAAAGAAAATGAACACACACACAGAGAAAACACAGCTGCTGACTCAGAACAGGTTAAGTTCATCCTGTATTTCTAATATCAACAGTCAACTGCAGAGTCACACCTCACTGTGCTGTTTATTTGGTTTGACACTACGATCTCGGGACACTTTGACCGAACACATCGAACGCAGCAGACAGCTGACGTGGGTTCATTGGAACTTCTAAATCTAAACAGAAAAAGCTGCTCATGACAAATATTTATCCAATCGCAGCCCTGGTGGTGAAGTACCGTGCTCGACTCCATGAGCGACCAGGACCTTTTGACCCGTGTTTATATATTTCCTCATGTCAAGTATCCATGAACAACTGGTTTCACAACAACACAGGAAACGCTGCCGTGATCAGGGGAACAGTGTTGTGAAAAACTGCATGATAACACGTCAATAGAACATTTAGAAAGCTTGAATAATTATTAATTTTGTTTGTCATTCATCTCCCGTCGCCTCTCTGACTTGACAAGCAACATATGAGGATCATCCAGAGACAGAAGTAAATCATCTGTTGATGATCTCATGTTATTGTTAATTGAAGTAGTATCATTATGGCAGTAGTGTATTAATACTACCATCCTTTCAAATTCTATTCTACTTCAACATAAAAGTCAGGTCTGATGATGAATGATGGGAAAAATAGTCTCATAATGAACCTGATCTCCACCGCGACTGTTGAAAGGGATCTGATTTATTTTATATCGGATTCGAAAGCGACAATGACTCATGCTGTTGCTATGGTTACTATTACACCTGACTTGTTAATTAACTGTGGTGACGGTTGATGTCGTGTTTTTTCTTTCACTGCTCCTCATGCATGTGTCAGAACCAGGAATACTGTTACTGAACGGATAAAGTTAGTCCTGGTGTGTTCAAGGGCAATAAGAAAAAATGTTTTTCATACCCTTGCTGTCCTATTTGGCACAAGTAACCAGTTTATAGTCCAATTTACATTAAAGACTAGAAAAACAGTGTAAGAAGGAGTTGCTGAACGTGGGAAAGAGTAAATTAGAGCGGTCGTTAATTATCCCAGTTCTTTTGTTTACGTCAAGCGTTGGTATGGCAATGCCACCGTTTAGCTTTGGGAATGCCAACCATTAGGCACATATCAGCCCTTTAAGAAAGCTGGGAAGAAATCCTGGTACACTTGAACCTCTCCTCCGCTCTGGAGTATGTGCAATGTCGGTCATTCCAACATGTAGATTAGATCCATTTGAGAATGCCTTCAAGGACCGGAAGAGTATTTTTACTGGCGAACAATGTGTAGATTTGATACCCAGTGCAACATGGACATGAGGTGAATGGGGTTTTGTACATTAATGTGATGAGAATGAAATGAAACAGACCTGGAATCCAAGTATTTCCATTGCACACGTGTTTACTCAGTGATTCGAATTGAGTGACGTGGTAGATGAAGTTTGATTAATCGCCCATAGAGATCTGTTATCTTTGCAACCACCGTTGTGTGCAGTGTTTAGTGTTAAAATGTTACGTCTGAACTGCAGGCATGGATGTGTGTGTGTGTGTGTTTGTGTGTGAGAGAGAGCACATTCAAAGCTCATCTTGTCACTCCTTCCGGTTCTTTGAAATGCATAATCCCTCGATAGCTATAAGCTAAAAAAAACACACAGGGAAACGCTGACATTGTCGTTCAGAGTTCAGTGGAACTGCGAGGCTGCAGCCGAACAGTTCTGGTAAACGAACACTTACACACACACGCACACACACATACGTAAACAGAGGGAGATAAGCGTGAGTGTCATGGGAGTGTGTTTTACCTCGACTGATTCTCTGTTTCTCTCCTGACAGAATCCCTGGTGTGTCAATCACGCTGATGCTTTCCAGGACTGCGTTAGGCAGCTGGGCACAAACAAACCTGGAGAGGAAGAAGGAGAGGAAGAAGGAGAAGGAGAAGGAGAAGGAGAAGGAGAAGGAGAAGGAGA
>CAAKHC010002614.1:0-11012 GCA_901007825.1 Macroramphosus scolopax
CATCAGCAATGTTATCTTGATCAAAACCTCTGCAGAGGTTCTTGTGAGAGCACAAAACAGAAGCATGTTAATTAGCCTAATGTTATGTCAACTGTGGAGTTGGTTCATGCGTACATGGGGGTAAATTGGTTACAGCACGTGTCCCAAATTAAACATGTATTCAGGTATTAAAATAAATGCGGAGGTGTATTTCAGAATTCAACAATTTTGAAGATTTTTTCAGCAAGAACCATGTGGTGACAACCCGATGGGAGCCGTTGGTGTACAGTATTTCTAGAGAAAGAATTAACTGCGCATAGTATGATGTCCTGTGGGGTCCTCAGCTCCCGAGCAACCGCAATACTGCCGTCTATGATCCCGTTTTTTTAATAGCACGTTCAAGTAACTGAGAAAGATGAGAGAGCGTGTTTTTGTTATGCCAGTAGAGGATACAGTGCTGGCTTACATACTATATCTTGTTATCTGCTAAAGTCTGTCCATCCCCTTGGACTGACTGTATTGTGATGAGAAATTAACTATTATGAATTATAATTGCTCTTTGTGTGGATTTATACACTTTTCACACCGACAAATTGCTGAGAAGACGCTTCATGTGTATCTTGCTGTATGCACTCTCGGCAGATGCTGAAACATCAAAACATTGTACGTTTTTTTGGCCATCGGAAGGAAGGGTCGACTATGTACCTCTTTCTGGAGTACTGCACTGGAGGAGAGCTGTTCGACCGAATTGGTAAGACAGACAAACAAACATTAGCATGAACAACAACTTTGTTTCGCTCTTCACATCTTCATTGCTTTCTTACTGGGAAAAAGAGCATTCATGTATAACAGTCACAGTGGATATTTTATAAAAGGACAGTTTTAGCTTGATACATGTATTTGTTGCTGCTTTTGAGAGATGCTGTTAATATATTTGAATGGCAGTGATCCGTTATTCCTTTTTAAGAGGTTATTTACTATATCAATGAGTTGCTGATAGTGATAAGCCAACAGAGAGTTTTCAACCAACTTGTGATGCAACGAATCGTTACGTAACGCAACGCTGTTTTTAGGTCACCATTCAATAATAATTGTTACTGAGGCAGTCCTGTCATTCTAAATCAGTTGATGCATCTTAAAGAAGTCTTCTTCCTTTTGTTTAGAACCTGATGTGGGGATGGAGGAGAAAGATGCCCACAGATTTTTCAAGCAGCTCATAGCCGCTGTGGTGAGTGAACAAATCTTTGTGTCAGGGCCTTAAAAAAATGTCATGGAGGTTGAAAATAGCATTATCCAGGTCGTTGAGAAGTTTTGGAAAAGTTGTGGAAATGTATTGGTAAAGATGTATATGAACCCTGGTGTATGGATGTGCACCTGCTACCGCTGATATTAAATCCTCAGTTGCACCTCTTGCAGGAGTACCTCCATGGCATGGGCATCACCCATAGAGACATAAAGCCAGAGAATATTTTGCTGGATGACAAAGGTGACAAACTACAACATGTATCAACCTGCAGCAGGAAAAAAAATCTGTAATGCATTTATCATAACCAATGTCTGCTGGGTGTTTATCTCTAGATAACCTGAAGCTGACAGACTTTGGACTGGCAACCATGTTTCGTTTTAAAGGACGAGAGCGCCCTCTAAATCGACTCTGTGGGACGCTTCCTTACGTGGCTCAAGAGCTTCTCAGTCAAACGGAGTACAAAGCTCAGCCTGCAGACATCTGGGCATGTGGGATTGTCCTCGCTGCAATGCTGGCTGGAGGTAGGATCTCAGGACCAGATCAGGTTCGGTGTTTACAGGAAGTGGAGTGATCTCATACACACCTGTAGTGCAGTGTAGGTACACAAGCCCTGGTAATGATGAGAGATGTCAATGATCATTGTCTGGCCCTTTTTGAGGCTGCACTTTGTGAGCTTGTGGTAGTGAATTACAGTATATGTGAGTCACTGTGTACACATTGGAGAGCCTAACCATTTAATATCTTGCCTCAGTATTAGCTGGACATACGAGGCGTTCTCAATCATTAGATATTTGTCACAGACTTGCTTCTGTTTTTAAGAGCTGCCGTGGGACCAGCCCACCGAGAGTTGTCAGGAGTATTCGGATTGGCTCCAGAAGAAAACATACCTGCCTCCTTGGAAGAAAATACAACCGATGCCTCTGTGTAAGTCTTAAATTATCAAACTAGAAATGCTACAAGTTCCCCTGCCCGTCTTGAAATTATGTTACATTCTCGTCCCACTTCTCTATTCAGGTCTGTTGTCCAAGTTACTGCTGGCCAATCCAGAAGCACGCATCAACATTGCTGACATACAGAAGGACCGCTGGTTTACTCAAGGCAAGGCCCCAAATTTTGTCCAACTGAACTAATTCAACATGAACCTACATTCATGCGGCTGTCTCTTTTTATGCAGGTGTGAAGCCACAACCAAGTTCGAGGGGCTCAGGGGGGAACAAACATCTTCGATCTGATGTTGGAGTCATATCCCGAAGCAACAGGTGACAGATTTGTGTCTGTGTTAACTTTTAGGTGTATTTCTGTTTGTGGTTGTCATGCCAACATCACCTTCCTCTGTCTATAGTGATGACAGGATGCAGTTCTCCAGCTCCCAGCCTGATCTTGCTGCAGGAGGTTTGGAAGCCATGTTGGTAATCGGTCAAATTGAAAGTCACGTCAGCTTCTCTCAGCCGACCAAACCTGAACACATGCTGCTGGGCAGTCAGCTACTGGGAACACCGGGAGCCAGTCAGGTGAGTCATATTTCTATTTTTCTTTTATCATCCTCGTTTTTTCTGAAATCTTCCTTTCATTGCCGCATTGATTTCTGATTCACCTGTAAAATGTTTCTTATATGTGTAGACGCCTTGGCAGAGATTAGTGCGGAGAATGACGCGTTTCTTTACCACTGTGAATGCTGACGCCTCCCTATCTGCCCTGCAAGACGCCTGCAGCAGCCTGGCACTGGGATTCAAACTTACCTGCACTAAACAGGTACATGTACACTCAAAATGGTTTGTTACCGACAACTTGGGTTCTTTTCCACTGTTTCAGTCAGTCTAAACACTTTATTATTTCAATCTTGCGTCAAACTGTTCTTTGCCCCTCAGGTGACAGTGAACACACTGGACAAACGCAATAACAAACTTATCTTCAAAGTCCATTTGCTTGAGATGAATCAGAGAGTTCTGTTGGACTTCAGGCTGTCTAAGGTGGGTTCAAGCAGTTCAAACTGCATATTTTATATGGTTGAATAGAAGAACATTGGCGAATCATCTCTTTGCTGATGAGCCAATGATTAGATCAAAGATCATTTAGCTCCTTGCACGAGTGCACGTGTTCTTCAGTGAGATACTGACTTGTGTGATTTGTGTGCTTTCAGGGTGATGGTCTGGAGTTTAAGCGTCTCTTCCTCAAGATAAAGCACAAACTCACTGATATCATCAGCACTCAGAAGATTTCACTTCCCATGACGTGAGCTGCCTCTGCCTCACGGCTCCTGCTTTCCACGAACAAGTACGACTTGTTGTGGACACTGAAGGATGAACCTGTATATGTTTACTTACTTTCAAGACACTACTGTGCTCTTCCAGTGTGCTTGGGTTCTTGTGTTCTTATGTGTCTTTCTTCTTCTGTTAGACTGTTTTAAAGTTTGTCCACACTTCTAATCATCATGTTTTGTTTTTAGTGATATTGTAAACGTGGCAGTTAAAAACAGTCTATACGGGATAGAAGTGTGTGTGTGTGTGTGTGTGTGTGTGTGTGTCCATGTTCTGCCTCTGTTGAGACTGATTTGTTCTGATTATGCTCGACGTGATAGTCAAAAGTCTCTAATAAATTATTAAAAAAAACAACTTTGTTTTATACATGTTCTGCTAAATTAGATGAGTGTTTAATGACGTTTATTCCAGTGGAAATGAACTTTAATGGAAGTTGTAAGACAAAGGAAAGATTAAGGAAATACTGTTGTCTGTACATTACACATTATTTAATGTAGAAATCATAGTAAAACACCTCAAATATCAGTATGACAGTACTTTGTAACTAAAGATCTATGTGAGAGGTTTATAACTTTTACCGTAGTTGAGTTGAGATCTGAAGTCAGGCTACACAGTTATTGATGCAAACGACAAAAACCCTCTGCTTAATGGTGTCAAATATGTGACTAGGAGCCCGTCGCTTTGACTGTGATGGTGACACTGACAGGCTCGTTATCATCTCCAGAGGGAGGGGCTTGGCCGGGGGTGGGGGTGGCACTCAGGGGAGACGCAGTTAAAGGTGAAGCTGCCCGGGGTAAAGCCATAGTTGGACCTGGGGAAAGAATCAGGTAGGTTTTTTTCATGTTTTAGTTTGAGAAATGAACAAGTTTTTAAGAATCTGTGCACTGTGTGTGTTCATGTTCATCTCGCCTGGAGTTGATGATCCACCAATTTCCTCTGTTCCTCCATCCATCCCACTGACGACCTCATCCTCTGGAAAGTTGATGTTTTCTCTCGACTGGCTGTGCTGCCTGAACACACAAAGAAAACATCGTTTTCATGGTATATCTATAAATATATCCGGATGCAAACATTATTCGGAAGTTCCACTTCAAACTATATTTACATATGACTGTTATTAAATGTACTCACGAGCCAAACAGCATGTCATGTAGTCCTGTGGGAAACAATAGAGAACATAAATGTCATGCGGTCTGACAATGGCTCAGCTGTACAAGTCAGTAGGATGTTGGTGCGTTTCTTCGGGACTCACGAGGATTGTTGTTGCGATTGCGGATTAAATACATGAGCAGCAGCGCCGTGATGATGGCTGCAAAGAGCATCCCCCCTATAGCTGCTCCGACCACAGCAGGGTATGCATTGTAGCGTTGTTCGGCTGCAACACATCACAGTTACACATTGCAAAATAGTCCACTTGTGACCAAACACAGCCATGTAATAGATCTATTGTTTTTAGTTATTTTGGGATGTGACATCTCACAGTGGTTCTCAACCATGGCCGTGCATGAAAACCCTCAAAAAGCAGAACAGAATATTTTTGTAGAAGAGCTAAAATATTTAAGTTAAAGCTAAACTAGTTTTTGACAGTGGGTAAAAATCACCCGACTCGTAAACAATACAGCACACTCTTGCTCAATTTGTGCACACTCAGCGAGTTTGCTGCTACAGTCTTCATAGCATATGGCTTATTGTGACCCCTGACCTTCAAGCATCTCTGCACTGTAAACAACCACCTAGCTTTGGTTATCGCAGTCAAATCCAACTGTGTATGCTGCAGTCAACATTATAGTTTCCAAGCAGGAGCACACAGGACCAGTTAGAGGAATAGAAAAGCAGCAGGGATGAAGGTAAAGAGGAAGTGAGTTGAAGATGTGAGGTGTATGTCAATGTTTGCATGTGATGTTGCTTTGAGTCTTTCACCTGAGTAGATAACAAAAACAGAAAGACAACAATGTTAGGCCGTCATAGCAAAGCATGAACAGTGTTTGAATAATCCCCTTGTAACATGTCCCATTACTATTAACTTCTCCTGCCTTATCCTGCCTCTCACTCAAGCCCCCTTAGCTTTCTGCTAAAAGCTGCATAACTAACCACATGTTCTTATCTCTGTTCACTTACTGTACCTGGAGTCTCTACAGCCGAGGGGTGTCCGACGGTGCGGTGGTTGAGAGGTCTGATACGGAACTGGTAGGTGACGGTCGGTGTCAGCCTCCCGACTGTATGACTCCTGACATCCGGGTCCTGGATGACATGATGGTACCAAACTGGGGGACCGATCCTTTGCTGTGTCTCCTTCTGCGTATCATTGCCGATGCTTCCCCTCCCCGGTCGCTCTGACACCCCTCTGTGCTCCAGGATGAAACCTGTCCAGCCTCCTCCTTTCTCTGACTCACTCTCTATGTGCCACTCCAGCTCCACCTCGTTACGATGTCGGCTGTTGTACATCACTTTGACCAAGGTCGCATTGGGTGGCATGGGGTGCCCTGGGACAGACAAAATGGAACAGAGAAATGCACTCAAGCTTTACTCATTGAAGTAAAAACTAAATCATCAAGGAAAATGAAAACGGCATCTTACTTTTGACCAATAATGTGACGTTGATTTCAGTTCCTCCCACTGCGTTGGAAGAGGAGCACCTGTACTCGCCACTGTCTCGAGTCTCATCTGTGTCACGCACAGTCAGGTTGGCCCATGCAGATGTTTTCAGAAGTGTGTACTTCGACGGGTCCTTCACATCCATCCCGTGGTTATTATACCAGGTTATTTCACTGAAGGGAAGATAGTTGGCTCTCAGGCTGCAGGTGAGCTGCACATCACTCCCCTCATATACGGACACAACTCTCCGCTGCGTCAGCAACACGGGGGCTTCTGCAGGTGAATTAAAAAAAAAAGTCAACAACCAATATCTACTTGCTCTGGGACGGTGTGTTTGACAATTTGCACTGACCCAGTGTGAGCCTGCAGGTCCTGGTTTGGACCACAAGTGGATGTTTTGCTTGGCAGGTGTAGGGTTTCCCACTGCGAGCGGTGCCATAGCGAAGGATCAGGATGTTGGAGTTCTCTTGCCCGCCTTTGCCCCCGCCATCTGGACCCTCCCACCACACCAAAGCCTTCGGAGCCCCTCCATCCCAAGAGCAGGACAGCATCAGATACTGCTTGTTATTAGTCACATAGGCGAAACACACTGGTTCTGCGGGGGGAATATCTGGTGGGGGGGAGGAGGTTGAAGTGAGACGTCACAGGTTTGGATAACAGCTCCTCTCTAATATTGCTCTTTATTCATTGTTTTAATTCCCATGTACTCACATGTCCGTGTGCTGCACTCTGCTGATTGTCCGAGCGCAGGGTGGGAGCCCACGCACGTGAACGAGCTGCTGTTGGAAGTCAGGCCTTCAGACGGCAGCAAGATGGCAGTGTTTGTCAGTGTATTTGTCTCTTTTCCCGTGTTGGCCTCATCTTGTCCTTCAAGTTTCAGGTCTCCAGACCAGTGAAGGGAGGCAGAAGGGAAGCCGCCAGACCAGGAGCAGAGCAGTCTCAGAGAGGAGTGATTCAGAGCCGGCTCCACAGAACAGGAAGGAGAGCCGTCAGGTGGATCTGTGGGGCAGAGACACAGCGTAACAAGGCAGGGATGTGCCAAGTGGTGTTACAGGACGCCATAAATGCCAGAGACATGATTAATGTGGTTACAGCTTTTGAGATTTTAACAAGCCTTTTGTAATATAAATGCTCTCTATCTTTCTTGGGTTATGTACTGTTTTAGATCAGACAGTATAACCGAGGATACGTGGAAGGAATGCTTAAACTCAGGAAAACCAAACAGAAGAGTAGAATGACAAGCGGTGGCCTTGCAACCAAACAAACGCTTGCCATGGCTGTGACATCACAGCGAGGTACCTGCCAGAGAGTCCCATCAACTTCACCGTTGGCCTGAAGAGAAGAATTGGTCTGGAGCATTTCCCACACTCTGCTGTGTGTTTGTGTGTGTGTTTAAATGTGGATTTACAAGATCTTGGTTTGTTTTGGAAGTCTCAGTGGGAACAATGTGATGGTGATGTAATAAATGAAGTAAGAGTGTTTCACAAAGGAAAACAGATGAGATGAAAGAGGTTTCTGCTTAACACTGTAAACAAATCAAGTGAAATGATGAGGGAGTCGTAGAGATTCAGAACCAGAGGTGGTTGCAGTTCTGTTCTGTAAATGTCAAAACTGAATGAGTTAATCACTCATTTGTTAGTTTTACACACTTCTTTTCATTTGCAGTATCAAGACCAGAGACCACAGGTAAGAAATATGTGAGGTCAACAAGTGTGACAGCACCATCTGAGGTCAAAGGTCAGAGATCCGACTCACAGTAGACGGTCAGGCTGATTGTTTTTTTGGAGCGCGTGTTGAGGTAGGTGTTCTGTGCCAAGCAGGCGTAGTCGCCAGTGTGCATGCGGAGGATCTTGGTGATGGTGAACTGCGGCCCGCTGTACACCTGGGAGTTGTTGTAGAACCAGACGTACTGACTGGGCGGGTTGGACTGAGCTTGACAGAGTAAAGAAACAGTCTCCCTCTCCAGGGCTGAGTATCCTCGCTCTGTCAGAGTGTACGGGGTCACGTCGATCTGAGGGATGTCCGGGCCAACTGGGGAGAAAACAAACCCGCAACATCATTTCTATCTGGTGAAACAAAACTACACAATCAAGCTAAGTAGCTAGCCTGCAGGCTAACATTACATTAGCAACATGTGACAAAGTCAATACACAACAGTAAACCGCAAAGGATTGTTTGACTTATTTGTTCTATTTATCTGAAACAACTTTGTCACCTTCCTTATAAAAAAGGTTGTATCGGAAATCCCAGCAACCCCCCAAGGTACCCTTCACTCACAGATGATGTCCAGCCATATCCGGTCCGACCGCTCACTGTTGACTGCGTTACTGACCAGACAGCGGTACCAGCCGGTGTGGTTGCGGTTGATATCGGTCACGTTGACCACGCTGGTGTTGCCCTGTGCAATGCCTGAGATGTTTCCATTGCGGGTTTCATGTTGCCACACATACTGGATCGGTCCAGTCCCGTTTTCCAGATTGCATCGCATCCAAATTGTAGATCCTTCCACTGGAGATACATCGCTCACCAGGAGGTACGGCTTAGTGACTGGAACTATTGAGGAGAACATTTCAGTAAATACTCCAGCTTGTATCTTATCCAGACAGGTGATTACCTTTTCATTTGCAGACTATAAGGACAGTTTGTCAAGAGGGCCCAAACTTGTGTCAGAAAAGGGCTCAAGTCATACAGTGTATGGCCAGTTTTAATCTGTGTGTCTGAACTATTGTTGATCCCATATAAGGTTCAGCCATTGTTACTGTAACAATCAAACAAAAGGAACCATCTCAAAAATGACCTGATGGGCAGCATTACCTCGGACTGTGAGGTGCACGTAGTAGTAGTAAACTTTGGGCTCCTGGTCTATGTCATAGAAGGCCTGGCAGGTGTACAGGCCCTGGGCAGCCAGCGGCAGCTTCTCGATGCTCACCGCAGCGCTGTTTGAGATGACTGTCAGCTCTCCGAGTGTCTTGGCGAGCTTCTGAATCCTCGGTCCTTGCCCCAAATTATACACCACAGCCTTTATAGCTTCAGTTCCAGGCTTGGTGAAGCTCCATATGTACATGTCAGGTAAGGTGGAGCCACACTCCAGGATCACAGCTTTGCTCACTACACCATACACACTGTTTTCCAGGTACACCACCTCCCTGTTGAGATCGATCTGCTGCGCTGGTGGAGGATACACAGACATGCATTCAAATTTGTGTGTGCGTGTGTGTGTGTTGTCAGGAGATGGTGTCGAGTATCTTTGCAGTATTCAGTTACAGGGTAACTTACAGGGTAAGTTCTAGAAGCATTTTAAAAATATTAAAACAACAACAATCCTCACACGTCATAAATCAATATCACTAATGTAATATGTAATACTGTGATATAGTGTAATATTTCCAGTTACTTGTCATTCATTCTTGTTAGTTAGTTAGTTGTTATCTCTACTTTATACTGTGGTGTACAACTTAATACTTTTTTAACAACTGCAGAATGAATTTTAATTTACTTCATTCATACTTCACCGATTGATCACGGAACGATTGAAGTAGTTCCGGGCTACATTTTTTAATTGAATTGACCTTGTTAATACCTCACTGAGCAGGCAAGCTGTATTTATCAAGTTAAATATTTCAGGAAGAAATCAAAATGCACTATATCCTTTCCTCTTCTATACCAACACATCTTTTGCGGACATACAGGATAAGTGGAGCATAGTCAGTCTGACAAAGATACAGGTAGTTAAGAAATGTTTCATATATAGACCTGTGACAAAGTGGTGTTGTTAATATCAGAGCAATCCATTTAACTGACTGGAGTCAGTGTAAAGACGTACCATGTGTGAAGTTGTGGAGCAGCAGTAGACAGGCCAGCCCTAGCAGTTGGGCCACCATGGTATCATGATGATCTTGAGTCCAACAATCTCTTTACTCACAAAGCTGTAGAAGCAATAATGAAAAGGTCAAACGTTTGGATCACAAAAACAGCCAAAGTCAGGCTTCCCTCGATGCCTGCCGTCCTGCCCTTCATTCGCTCCCATCTAGAGGTTTCACGAAGAATCCAGTTGCAGGCACTGACTTCATTAGACTGAGAGTAGGAAGGGACGGACTAAACTGATTTGGGCTCAATTATTCATGTGTTTTTCCTTTCTTTCTATCCCTCTTTTTCTCTCCAACGGGGTTAGAGTAACAGTGATACTGAGCTCATCCATTATAGAAGACGTGGGTGGACAGGTTAGACTTCCACACACAAGCGCACACATGCACTCATACAAACTGCTGGTGTGAGTGTATCAACTAATAGTTAACTAGTAGCAGACATCTAGGGTCCTTACTTGAACATTCCTCCACATAGAACCTCAGATGTTTAGCTGCAATCGTTTACATTCTCACATTGTTTCATGCAGAAACAAACATGTCCCGCAGAGGATGCACACATGATCTAAAAAAAGGATTAAGGGATTTATATCCTAGATTTGATCTGCCCTTTTTGTTTCAGTACAGGCTTAAGGAAAATATATCATATATGCTGCACAAACAGAAATGTTCCAATATGATTTAGGAGGTGACATGCTCAATAAAAAATGTAATTTAGGATGATGGCTCTAATTGTTGGAGGGCATGATTATAATCATCTTTGTGGAATAGATATAGGATAGAATACGGCGTCAGAGTTTCATTTCAGGGGTCATGTGAGTACCAGAGACTCAGTAACCACGACTGATGAGATCTAGATTAAAATAGATTTAGATATCTGGATCTTGCAGCCGCGTGAACCGGCTGTGTGCAGTTCATGAGATGCCACTTCCGAACACACACACAACCTAATCCTTGGAGGAATTATTCTCAGGGTTCTCGATATTAGTGGATCGGTTGAGATGTTTGTCAAAGAAACACAGAGACGGGTGTGTGTGTGTGTGTGTGTGTGTGTGGGGGGGGTGGGGAGGA
>CAAKHC010002614.1:15691-31289 GCA_901007825.1 Macroramphosus scolopax
TTTGTTCGAGTTGTTCAAGATGAGTACCTGGGAGATTTTGACGGGCGGGGAGCTGTTGATGAACCGACAGCGGAGATCCACCCTTGAGCCCACAAACCCGGCCTTCCCGTCATCCATTTCCACAGATTGGCTACTGACTCCTGTGGTAAAGACACAAAAATTAGGCAGACGCACACTCCTGTTTGTTTGCATTTTGAAGGCCCAGCGTGAATGTCTTCCCAGAGTAGACATGTCATTGCTACTATGGTTCCAAAATAAAACGTCATTTCCCTCATTAGACGTTCGCTAACCTTAAACCAAATCTTCACGTAACAACGTAATGATTTAAGTTTTGGCTACTGACTTATTGTCCCCACAGTGTGACTTTGTTAAAGCATTAATGGACTTGTAGTGCAGATACTCACACAGTGTCAGCGCCAGACCTGCCTGATCTAAGCTGCTGACAGTCAGAAAGTGAGCTGAGCTGTCAGATGTGATACAAATTAACAGCGTGAGAGGTGAGCCGAGGTCAAAGGTTGTGGATTACAGTGAGGTATAAATAAACACGATCTGTTGTGTTACTGCTCCCACAGACTTACCGGGCCCTGTGACAAATCCACAGCAGAACCCCTCCCACTTCCTGAAGGTCCGTCACATCTATCCATCGGTATTTATTATCCTTTAGAGATCATTTTATTCTGACAGTTAATCGACTTCAAATCACTTCTCCCTTACTCAACAAAACCAGTTGGTTTGTTATACTTCATTTGTCTTCCTGATATAATGCACATTGCTAATTTGTACCCACACAAAATGCGAAGCAGCGAATTGGTGTGGAAAAAAAAGACAAACAAATCAAAAATCAGCGTCAGAAAAAGGCTTTGGTCTAGATCATTGGTCTAGACCAAAAACAGGCTTTCGATTACACGTCCAGGGATTACCTCTGGTCTGTAATGAAAGCTTATGGCTTCCCTGTGGATTCTATCAGAATGGTCAGATGATGTATTTTAGATCAAATGTTCATGTGAATGTAAATGAAATTCTAACAGCAGGGCGGTCCTCCGAGAGCTGCCCTATACATCCTCGCCCACACGAGGGACGTGTGCGTAGAGTCTACAGCTCTTGCTTACGCCGATGATGTCAATGTCATAATGAAATATCTAACTAGGATGGAAGCTCTAACCAGTCACCTAAAGCCATACGAGCTTCCATCTGGTGCAGAGCTAAATCACAGAAAGGTCAGAAGGAATTTGGATTGGAGCATCGGAAATGGTTGAAAAGTCGCTTTTGTTAAGAACATCTCAACTGCCATATCCAGGAATGATGTCTGGCTGGAATGTCGTCCATACTCAGGAGAGTTTTTCAGGTTTGGAGAAATGCACTTTATAATAACTGATATAATGGGGGCCACAGATCCCCATTCATCAGTCAAGTCCAATATTTCTATTAATAGTTAATAATGGAAGAGTATTGATCTGTCCATCAGTGTTCTAGTTTTCCCTCTATGACAAAGTGAACCAATCAAAAACACCGCAGGCTGTCAGTGCAGAGGTCAACTCTGACATGTCCTCTTATTAATCGTGAGGTAATGGAACCTAATAATGGGATTTAAGCATCCATACTTTTAAGGCACTGCAAGGAGAAATGGCCCTCAAAATATATTGGAACAGATTTTTAAATGGTTAAATATTACGTGTTTTAATTAATATGTCCAACCTGCTGTCTCTTTTTCGTGGATCTGACACGACCTCCTTACGTTTTCCACACACTCAGCGTTTTCTGTTGACAAGTTTCTTTGTCTTAATTGACTGATATCAAGCAGATGTGGCGTTCTCTCTCTTCAGACACTAAATCTGAAACTTCCTCACTGGGAATTGCAGAAATAAATGCATTTATGTTGTGTTACATACATTAAAAAATGCACATATTAAACATGATTTCATTACAGAAAGCCAGACAGACAGAGGCTTTGAAAAAAAGAGTTGTACAGCATGAAAACCAAGCAATATGTAGCTCGCTAATTAACTATCATCATCGTGTTCCAGACAGCAACATGTTAACTTAGATTCAGCTCTTTCCAGCCGGTGCTCAAGTCTCGATGTAATGTTAGAAATGGCACCATATTCTGAATGATGTAAGAAAAGCCTTGAATAGAAACTAAAAAACGAAGTTCAACTGATGGCAGACCAGAGAGAAGGCACAGCATGATGTTTCCTACCTGGTTTTCCATTACAAAAGATTAAAATACAAACACAAAGCCTTGATCATTGACTTAATAACAGATTTGTTTGGCCTCATTCTTTCATATAGTTCGGTTGGGAAAGCTTTTAACATGCAACAATGTGCTTGTTGTACTTGCAAACATGCACACAAAAGCTCAGAAATACTGGGTGGAGGGCTGAAGATCCATCTGCACTACGGACATCAATCAGCAAAACAAGATGAGAAGTCCACCCTGAGCTGTGCGTGTTCGCCGTAGTAATATGTTTAATTGTTTTGTATTAGAGAACAGGAGTTCCCTGTGCCTTGCATGTCCTCTTTTCAATTTGTTGTGTGTGTACATGTGGGTCATTCAGAGGGAAGAAGGCCAGTGGGAGTAGATTACAGCCTTTAATATATTAAACTGCATCTGCATGGGAGAGTTTAGGGTCCATATGCTGCTGTACAAAAGAGCAGTTCAAAATTATAAATGTTTCTGCTGAAATATTGTGTTCTTCAGCATGAATTTTCTAGAACATTTGCATGTAAGTGGTCTTTTCTTTAACTTCCATGATGAATTGTGGCTTATTTCTCTTCCAAATCAAGTACTGCAAACATAATGTGCATCCTGTCAGTGTCGATTATACTCACCCATTCAGGAAAATGTCAGATTGCATTGCTCACTAGTCTTTTCATGTCGGCCTTTTCAACGTTCAAAATAGCTTCTCAGGTTTACGTCATGCAACTTCCTGCATTTTGAAAAAAATGTGAACGACAGAGCAGAAGCTCTACGATCGCACATGAACCGCTGCAGCAGCGTCTCAGCCGAGCTTCACCACATCCATCTGTGTTTCTCCTCCGTCCATTAGTTGGATGTGATACATATTCAGTCGTCTACATTTGACGACGGGCCAGCACACAAATTATAAGGAGCATTTAAATAAAGTGAGTGTCTAACGAAAAACACACATCTTGCCAAAATCTTTGCTCTGACAATTGGGTTGCTCTTAAACCAGCAGGGGACAACACCAACCGAAAATACCTAATTAGTGGACCACAACACTGTCCTTAATACACACACACACACACACACACACACACACACACACACACACACACACACACACACACACACACACACACCCCACTGAAAGTTCCCCCACTGAGCTCTGATGCTGAGCTGATTAGGGGTTTAGATGGGGGCAGAGCAGCGCGCCTACTTCTCTCTCTCTCTCTCACACACTTTCTTTCTCTCTCACTACACACACACACACACTCATATGTCCGTTGCCCCACATCCCAGCCTGTCCCACCTTCCTCTTCTCCTACTGGGTCCATTCACCCTCCTCTATTGTCAAGAGCATGGGAAACGACCTCACCGGTCCACATGACAATCATCTATAAACAGCAGCGGCATGGGAACATGACAAACAATGGAAATATTGTTTTCACAATTGCAACATGCATGAACACCACGACATGAAGCTGGGCTTTATGTTTCTATCCTGCGAGGATATCCTCCATCGTTTACTCATTGTGAGACAAGCCATTTTTAACATTAAATCATGTGTATGACACTTACACAAAGCAAGTGGCAGGTGATGCTGGCTGCAAAACTATGTGATAATCCCCTCTAGTTAACATACAATTAAAAATCCTGCCACTGTCTACTTGTAGTGTAACTGGAAGTGTTCAACAAGCACACTGGACTCAAACTCATGACAGCTGACATGGGACGCAGACGTGTAGTGTTATACTCGCCTGCTCTGTGAGTCAAAGCAAAAAATGCTATTAGCTCAATGATAGCATCACCCATGCTAACATGCTAATGCTATGCAGGTTTAACTGTCCGCCACCCTCATTTTAGCGCATTAGCACGCTAATGTTTGCTAATTAGCAGTAAACATAAAGTACACGCATTTTACATCGCCTGGCAGGTACGAGTAGGGTGATGCTTATTTTATAACCTTTTAATTATTATCTATAAAGGTATTTTTCTTAGATAGTGGAAAGGGTAAAGATACCCGAAAAACATTATTAATGTGATTGGTGTGATACGCAGCATCAAACCATTGATGTTGCGAGGAACCAGTTGGTAAGTCTACAGGTGCCCACATGCAACTGACATTGAGATGCTTTAACACTGCATAACTTCAACAAGCATAAATAATACGATTATTGGGTGTAGTAAAGTTTTTTTTATTTACTATATTGAAGTTTGCCTATAGAAGTCAACGTGAAACTGGAATAGAAAGCAGAGAGATAATCATGAAGTGAGCCATCTGTCACATTGGCAATAGGGCACTGTGTTTAACATTAAACATATTAGGATTACACCACATCTGCAGTGGAGCTGTTGATAAATATCCAACATCCAACTGGGATGTTTCCGTGCGGGACTGTCTGGACAAACATCTTCTACGGTCAACTCCCTCACTTGGCAAACAACTGACCACAGGGGACGGATGAGAAAATGAAAGAAGAGAAAGAGGGCAGATTAACTGTTTAATCTTTAGACCATCAAATCTGTGATTGATCAGGGATTACACACTGTGTTTGTGTCTTTGGCCTTGGCCTTGTGATTTACTCTGGGGAGGAACCTGGAGCAGAATGAAGACCAGCTGAAACACACACACACACACAGACACACACACACAGAGAGAGAGAGAGAGCTTTACTATTGGTAGTAGGAAAGTGGCAGATGCAACTGATTTGCGATGCGACTGCAGTTTACTATAACTTATGACTGAGCTGTGACCTCATACACCAACATCATGACAGCAAAGCATCTTTACCACCAATGCAAATGGTATTTGACTTCCACTTTGCCAAATTATATGCGTGCATGCCTCTGTATTTGGTGATTGAAATGCAGGAGACACTTCTACTTTTTTGATTTTTTTCCCCCTACAATCAATTATAATCTCTCATTGTTTGTGATAAAGATCTGTGCACACACGCGTGTGTTTGCATGTTTGTGTGGGTGTGTAATCTCTGGCACTGCCGGAACGTGGAGTGTGCACTTGGCTGGTGTTCAGCGGGCAGCTCACAGGATTATGATGACTGTTGCTGCTGCATCTGCGTTTTTGGGACATGAGAATGAACCCAGAGAAAGAGAGGAGATGGGGAAAAAATAAGGAAATGTCTGTGGAGGTGGGTCTGCAAGACGATGAAAAATAAAAGAGCCAAGCTTCAAATAGTCCAACTCTGAAAGGGGAGTTGTAAAATAGAGACCAAAACAAAACAGGAAGAGGACAGGAGGAATGTGTGTTTGTGCTGGATTATTTTGTAGGAGTAGCGTCTGTGCGATCCAGCTGTGGAAAGTGGATTATGCTTAAATTCATGGGGATGTCTGTTTCTCAGTCCCCGTCAGCCTTTTAACAGGGCTTTACCGACCTGAGGAGACCTGCGCTGCGTCTGCGCCCGCCAGGAGAAGACAGATGCACTGCAGCAACAGTCAGTAGGCTGGGATCTGGCAGCTATCATGTTGTTACACCCTAATCCACCGCTCTGTCCTTCAGCATGACAATCCCACACACATGGCGCTGCCTCACTCACAGTAGCACAGACACAAGCATGCACACAGGCAAGTTACTGCTCAAATGGCATGGAGGGGTTTATGAACGACTGAGTGAAAAAAGCAATCACAACAGATGTCAGAGCAGCTCAACACATCCGTATGCTGCAACAATTGCTTTTGTCGTTACATAATCTGTATGCCAGCAAACCCATTTGATTACTCAGACACAACTCGGATGCCAGCAGCACCTGTTTCCTCGAGGCAAGAGTCAGAACAATCATTCAAACGCAACACTAAAAGATGTGGAGGGACGCCTTCTGCGGGGGATGGATACATCTTAAGTGTGCACCAGCTGACACCAGGGTAGTTTATCTGTGTGAAGACCATTTCAGCTGATTGATCAGGTCATCTAAAAGTCATCTAACCGACAGCCCGGTGGGGGGGTGTTTAATATTATATAATAATATCACAGTTTCCAGATTAAATCATTTAGATATGAAGATGGGAGGATTGTTCTGCTTCAAAACTGTCCAGTGACGCAGAAACTGAGCAACAAGTAAACTTATAAACTTTGAATGAAAACTTCTTGTAAAACACATTGTATTAACTAATTCAGGTACTTAACTGAAAAACATTGTTTTTGTTTTTTTTTTAACTTTTGTTATTATGATACTGCAATATAATATTATAGTATACCAATGTAAAAGTAGAAATTATTTCCACTAACAAAATAAAAGTAACATGTTAAGAGACAGAAAGAGGGAAAAGACTTTCTGATAGAGAATCTTCACGTGGTACATTTCTGATTGGTGTTGGTTTCAATAATTCACCTGGGTTGACATCACAAGTGTCTTTTCACAGGTACCAAGAAAAGGAACAGCCTACCTGAAATGACACAAGTTGTTATCAGGAATATCCAACATCCAGAGTTGTCCATGCCCGAACCTCCGTTGCCAGCTTCCCGCTGTGGTTAAATTCCCAGTGTGCACTTGTTTTCTGCCTCCTTCTTCCAGAATCCTTCTCGGGTTCTTCTTCAATTGTCTGCCGAGGTCCAGGCAGATCCAACCTCCCCTCACACCTCTGAAACTCACCCTCGCACTCTGGAGAAAGAACTCTCAAACTTGTGACTCCTGTTCTGTCTCCCAGTGGAGGTTCGAGGCTGGACTGTGACTCGGAGCGGAGATGCAGCAGTCTGAGTCCGGCTGAGGCTCGGCGG
The DNA here is from genome assembly GCA_901007825.1 of Macroramphosus scolopax. Taxonomy (NCBI): domain Eukaryota; kingdom Metazoa; phylum Chordata; class Actinopteri; order Syngnathiformes; family Centriscidae; genus Macroramphosus; species Macroramphosus scolopax. Next base: position 22,606 of record CAAKHC010002614.1, read on the forward strand.
GGATAAAGCAGCTTAACGCGGGGGCAGATTATTTCCGAGATAGCCTGCTCCCAGTCCCGACCGACAGCTATCTGTCACTGTGGGGGCTGAGCTGAGCAAACCATCAGCCGGACACACCGGCGCAGTTACAAAAAAAGGCGCAGTCAGGCTGTTTTAAATGAGCAGACTCAATAGATACAATTAGGGGCCCAGACAGGAGCGTAGCGACAAGCACCGGGGACCGAGGGCCCCTCACTGACTTGTTGCCCTCTTGAGTACTTCTGTTTATACTGCTTTCATTGTGATCAAATTTGATGACAATTATGTGTGAACAGCTTCAAAGAGCAGGCAGAAATCTCCCTTCAGACAGCGTCTGCGATGACTTACATGTCTGTGAATATAAATGGGTAGACAGATGACCAATAAGAGCCTGCGAATAAGCTCTGATGACAATGTTTACATCATGCAGACCCTCGTGCACCCTTTATAAGATGCAGACACAAAAATTACAATTTTAAACCAAGCCGAGTCTCCTTAAATGTATCTGCTCTGGCAAACGACACGTCCACCCTATAATACATAAATCAACTGGTATATTAAGAGCTTTGTCTGACTGAGCTCCTTTTTCATGAAAACAGACCTGTGCAACAAATGTTACCCGAACAAACCCTCCAGATACTTCAACTCCTTCATCTCGGTGACGGGAAACAAAACCATCCATCTCAATCTCTTCCTGCTGATGTCATCTAATTCTCTCCTTTGCTACGGTCATAAATACTACGTCCACAAGATGGAATCAAACCGTAAATAAAGGTCATCTTAACAGCCTATCCCAATGTGAACTTCTATATCAACTCCTATAGATGAATTTCTCATGTATTTGTTTTTCAAAAAAGTTTACATTAAATCAAGATCCCCTTCCAGTTATGTTTAATACTCAAGAGTCTATCAATATACAAATCATTTTCTTTCAACTGGTTCCCTACTGGACACTAAGGCCCAGAGTAACTCTGCAGAGTGTGACGCCGTATGGTCTGAAACAGGATGAAGGCAGGACACATTGGGAATACAAAGAAAGTGTCTTAGTCTCTGTTTGATACTTTAATAGTATGAATGATTGATCCCCAGTGATGAATAAGTAACCTGTCAAACCATTTTTCTGCCTACTGCACATTGCATAGTAGCAGCAGCTAAGTGACCATGAAGCTTTTTCTGTAGAAATGCCACCCAATTTTTACCTGTAGATTTATTTTCATCAGTGTTGTCACAGTGTTCAGCTCTCATTTTAAAAAATGTACGTTGGATGATGAAAATAGCTTCCATGTCGAGCAATCCTATTCCTCTTCAGATGGTTTTGTCCAATTTTTCTCAAAACATTTCATCACTTAACTCACCTTGTGCTTCAGGCTATGAACCTGCCTCCCATTTACTCATATTGGCCACCAGGTGGAGACAATCTTTACCATTTTACATGAGTCACTCAGTATGGGCAATTCTAGAAATTTCTATGATGTCACAATTCACCTAAGATGACTTGCATTTATACTGTGCAACATGATGTTAATAAAAATGACTCTATATTCTGTCAGTGTATTCTAATGAAAGGTAGACATTATATGCACTAAGAGTGTTCAGTTAAACAGAGCGTATAAAACGAGTCCCTCTGTTCTAAAGCTAAAGTCATTAATAATATAGTTATTTTACCAAAGTGCAAATCAGAACGCAAACACAGACTACAATCCTGAGAGAGCTGAGGGGCACATTGGGACAGGGGAGCTCAGGAAATGAGACAAAGGAAAGGAGATGACCAGAGAGGAAAGGAGACGAGGGTCATTACACCCTGCTTGTAAACCGGTGACGATGACTGAGTTTTGCCTCGACAAGCACAGCCTGCCCGACAGGCTGGTGCCCTCCATCAGGCACTGCAGAGGAGACAGACGAATCAGCGTTCTCTGGTCCACCCTCATCCCTCCTACTCTTTCCCCACCTCTCTGTATCCTTCCCATCCCATCTCAGAAGTGTTATGCTCTGCAGTGCTGCACACTGAGGCAACTGCCACCAGCTGTTTATTCCCCAGCGAGACAAGAGTACGCAGACAAGAGTTACTACATCATCCCGCCCTGACTTGAGGTAGGACGCATTAAGGATGTTTATGTGGGGAACGGATACGAGCAGGACAACCATGTCAGGATGAATATTCCAGAATATGTCGTGAGGCAAGGCATGACAACAGGAAATATGACGTGCAGAGATATGTAAACATTAATCTATAACTCAGCATTAACATATTAGGTTTGCGATACTAATTATACAAACCAATGTCAAGGGCATTTAAACCCTGTGCGGTATAGTATAACAGGCAATAAGACAGAAAAGACTAAAGATTTGGGTCACATTAAATCATGTCCAGTCATGGGATTTGGAAGTTGAGTTGAATTGAAGTTGTCGGTGATAAACTTCTGGGGATAACTAGAGGATATTTATAACAATTTAGGTCAGAGCATTTCAACTTTTTGTCTTGTAATTAACTACTTTTAACTTTCCTATGAATGATGTCATAACCTCACCCTGAATGATCTCTCAGGACAGCCCAACCCTGTACATCGATCATTTTGTCATTTATTTTCACTCTATGCTCTTAAGAATTTGCTTTTCTAACCTTTGTTCTCTTCTTTTTAAGTTGGATGTGTGCTTTACCATCATGCTCAAATCTCTGTTTATGTTTGGAGTGCTGGGAGGTGAGAACTATTTTCAAGAAATATTTCCACACTGGTATTTGAAGATTTGCAGTTCTGTGATACATAATACATTAAGTCTGTCCTTCATTCTCTCTGTGTCTCACATTTGCCCTTCTGTGTGTCGCCCCAGTGCTGCTGATCCCAGCAAAGTGTGATATGATCACTGTGTGTGTCGAAGATGACGACGACCTGAGAGTAGACTGTCTGATCGAGCCAAAGGCAAACAAGATCAACAGCTATGAGTTCTCTTGGTCCTCTGGATCAAAAGAGTCCCTCATCAACACCAACGTGTCCGGTTCAGCAGCAGAGGCCCAATTCAAAGACAAAAGCTCTGTTGAGGAGCTGGAGCCTCACGGCTACAGAATGACCCTGCGCAGCGTAACAGACAAACTCCCACACAACACCACCTACATCTGCAAAATATCCGGGGTGGTTGCCAGTGTCAATAAAGAGAAAGGTAGGTGAACTGATTGTGTGTGCGTTAATGAGTGGGAGGAAAATGTGGAGGCTTCTGTTAACTGTTGGCGTCCAATTCTTCTTCCTCTGCAGATCAACTTCTCCCATGTTCAGCTGTCAGCGTATTTCTCCAGAGCTCCGGCTCCTGGATCCTGGTCTTTCTGCTTTTCTTCTACCACACACACACCTAAATGACAAGGCTTAAGCTGACCCACATGCAAACATTCCTACAATAATGCTGTATTGTCTGTTAAAAAGAGCTTGCTACCTAATCTCTTCTTTTATGTTACTCCAAATAACACTGAACTCATATTCAACTGTTCTCTCTTCAATGATAAATAGAATGAATATAACTTGTGAAATAATTCAACAGAAATGTAGAGCTGCATTTCTTGCTGCAAAGGCATAAAGAACTGTACTCTATGTGTCTATTGCCACGTAAATATTACTTTGGCAGCTGCAGCAATTGTTTCAATAAACAAATGGCAATGTTACATACTCCATAATGCAAGTCATCAATAGATCTGTACACACTGGCGGATTCAATGTCCATCGCAGTGGGAGCCATGGGCCGCAGACGGAAATGATCCAGCAGAAGATTTGATTGCTTTTTAATGCAAGCTACAAGATATCTAATGTTACTAATATTAATAACATGTAGTTGATGTTTTAGGGCTATATGGTGTGTTTGGGTGATAAACAATTCACTGCATATCTATGGAATATCTCAAGACTACGGATAAAGATAAACTGGTTTCACAAAAAAAAAAAAAAGGGAAAACAAAGCCCAACTTGTAATTTAATTTGGTATTGTCATTGATGTGTGTGTGTGCATGTGCGATGTTGGACTTAGCATTCTATATTGAATAAATAAATCCATGAAATAATGGTAAAATAAAAAAGAACCAATATATTGTGCAATCCATACATCTATTAGCCGTGTCACTCATCATTTTGAGGGCTGCAGGTGCTCAAGCCAGGCCCAGCTGACATCAGGTGAATGGTTAGACCCTGGACAGAATGCGTCAGGTCACTAGTGGGTCACATGGCTGACAGATAGAAAGAAACAACCTATTCACATGTTCAGGCAATTTATACACCATTTAAGAAAGAAACCCACACAGGCACTGGTAAAAATGTTAACTCAATACAGAGACATCCAACTTCCAACCCAACGCCTTCTTACTGTGAAACGATCAATTATTAAAAAAAGAAGTACATCATTATCATAACAAGCCTATTATCATTGTTGTAATTAAAAACATTTGTTGGAGTTCATTTTTGTGTTGTTCATAAATAAAATGCCTTTCTTCCAAATTTAGATAATTGTCTCTCTCCCATTAATTTTTTTTTTACTATAAACAAATTTTTCATCACATTGCATGTCATTGGCCCCATGTACGACAAAACCAATGTCAAATGGGGACTAATAACACATTTACACACACAAGATCTCTAAAGAGATTCTCAAACTGATTTGAGGGGTCATAGAATTTATTATTTCGTTAACATGGTTTATTCAGATGCAGTTTGGTTAAACGGGCGTTTTGACCCTCAGCGGCAATCGTAGTTTCCCACAACATGATGATGGCTGCCTCCTCTGCTAGCAGTAAAGTACCAGAGTTATCTAAAGCTGAGTACTTAAAACGTTATTTATCTACCGACGAAGATGCCAAAACATCAAAAGGGAAGCTTAAGAAGAAACGGCGCAAGGCTCCTGGAAAAGGGTGAGTCTGCAGTTACATCTCCATCGAGCTATTGGTCGGGAGGTTTTGTGTATGAACGTGTGTTAGCCACTTAGCTAGCAAAGAACTTACACCGTTAGCTACTATCGCTTCATGTCCAGCGATGCCTTCTATCTATTGTTTAACCTGAGAACAAAATGTGTACTTAACTCACTTTCTCTAATCCAAGGCTTAAAATAGTAGACGATGACATCGAGTGGAATCAGTTGGTAACAGTGGAAAACGAGATTGAAGAGGACGAAGAGGAAGCTCCAGTGGTAAGAACTTACGCGAGCTAACTTTATTTAGCTGCCTCGTCCATTCATTCACTTGCGTCACCTAAACCTGCTAGCTTGTCATCCACAGTGATTGAAAACATAAATTAAACATACCGATACATGTTTATAGTTGTATTTCTACATTAATTGAAGTCTCTGTTGTTTGCATTTACATCTAAAATTACTCCTGGCTTAAGATCTATAGGCCCATAATTTTATTATAGAAAAACAACTCTGTTTTGGCGACGGAGACACGTCTTGAGAGGAGTGGGTGATGTACAGTGGATACAATTAATCTGTATTTCCAATATTAATTATTCTAGCTAATGTAGTTGTTCTTTTAGAAAATCTACTTAAATGTTGAAAAAGTTACAAGTTGGGTCACCACATATAGGATACAAGGAAATCCTAACAATGTATAAGCTGGAACTGAGCAGTGTTTCATACTGTTGTTTGAAAATGACTGATTAATAAAATGATTAATCAGGAATCAAAATTGATTGCCTTTATCACCCGTTTTGTTTTATATATTTACTGATCATTGACCTCTCTGTGATAATGTTCATATTAATTGTATTGTTTTTAAAATCAAGGTTTTTAATTACATTGCTGCAGAACTCTCTTTTACTCAATTATTAGGTTGGCATGCTCCATTGATTTGAAACACTACCGATGCTTTAATCACAATAGAATTCTCTTACGGTTCTGAAAATTTCACACCACCAAGATAACTGAAACTTTCTATCGTGTACCCAGATAGCTGAGGTGATTGATGAGCGCCCTGATGAAGTGAAACAACTAGAAGCCTTCAGAACAAGCAACAGATGGAAGGTTATTGGAGGTAATGAACTTTAGATCTAGAAAAACCCCAGGGAAACCTATTTTTGTTTGGGGAAACTTGATTTATTTGATAATTTTGAATCTTGTCTCATAATAGTTGATGAAGATAAAGGCTCAGAGGAGGAAATAGAAAGTGGGCTTCAACATCCAGAGGCTGTGGCACCAAGCAGGAGTCGCCATGATTCGCCAGACATATCCCCTTCCAGGAGAAGTCGCCATGACTCACCAGATGTATCCCCTCCCAGGAGAAGTCGCCATGACTCTCCAGACTTGTCACCTAAGAGGCAACATTCAGGGAAATCGGGAAAGGTGCAAAATAAAGGTGAGTGATGAAAAACAATGTCTCAGTCTGGGCGCTTTCTGCAAATTGCAAGAAAATATAAACAAAAGTAAAAGTATCGCAACAACCATAACACTGTTCAGTATTGCTATTAATTAGAGATTTACATATTCAATCCTAAGGATCGTATCATAGCTGATCTGGATATATTTCTTTGGATCTGCATCACCTAAAATAAAGCAAATTAATATCTGATCATTTTTATCGCTGTACTCGCATGCCAGTTAGCTGAATGACTTTTTGCATAAGAAAACTGTGCAGACAAATTATTTAAACGCTTTATCAATAATTATTCTTTGTCAGATTCAGCCCTCGTCAGAAGAAAACCCAGCTCATCATTATCAAGTGATCGTCATCAGTCAACACTGGTTAAGAAGCCTCGCACAAGACATGATTCAGAACCTGACCAGTCACCTCCAAGAAAAAAGCCACTAAAGGGAGAAGCTTCAGACTCTGATCAATCTCCACCAAGGAGGTCGTCAGAAACTAGACGAGGCTCTGATTCTGACCAGTCTCCCCCTAGAAGGCGTGCCCGGAGTGGAAAGGACTCAGTCGAAGATTTGTCACCTCCCCGTAGGCCTGGCCAGTCACATGTGAGCAACTGATGGGATCTTATCTGAAGATTTATACAAATCTGTCACCTAACAGATGATTGGAACAGTTGTTACTCTATTTTTTTCAGGGCCATAGGATGCTCTCTGGTGGTCAGGCAGGTCTGATTTCCGTGGAGGTTTTAAGGGAAGAGCAGGAGGAGAACCGCCGCAGAGAAAGAAAAAACCAGCCACTAGAAGGTTGGATCAGTGATATTTTTCTTTTTACTATAAACTTTACCATCGCAGTTGTTTGTATCGCACAACTTATATCACATATAACTCATGCATACTCCCAAATAGCTGTATTAAGAGATAAGTGATGCAGTCTCAACGGAGAGGACACTAACACCAATTTTCCTGCTGTCAATAGATGAATCCCGCAATGCTCAGACGGTTTTTCGAGACAAGACTGGTAAAAGGAGGGATTTGGATTCAGAGAGAGAGGAACAAAAGAAGAAAGCTGGAGAAAAAGCAGAAAAGGATAAGAAATATGCCCAGTGGGGAAAAGGGTGAGTGAGCATAATGTTTTTCACATTGTAGAAGGCTAAAGATAGTGGTTAAGTGCACAAACAATTTAAATGTGTTGCATGCTTATTTGTATTTTAGGTTGGCCCAGAGCCAGATGCACCAGCAGAGACTTGAGGATGCCGTACATGAAGCCCAAAAGCCGCTGGCACGCCATCACAATGACGAGGATCTTGACCGCATGTTGAGAGAGCAGGAAAGGGATGGAGATCCGATGGCTGGTATGCTCAGACGGAAGAAGGAACGCAATACCAAAACACAAGGTATTCACAGATACATACACTTACCCTCTTCCTTGCATTAACTAATTTAAAGTGGTTGTTCGCCATGTATGCTTTTAGAACCTGTGACTTTTGTTTCGCAGCTAAACCTCGGTATAAAGGCCCTGCACCACCGCCGAACCGTTTCAATCTTCTACCAGGATATCGCTGGGATGGTGTTAACAGGTACAATCTGCTAGTCTGTGACATACAATGATTGCATTTGATCCCTCTGTAATCGGATGAATGTGACCTGATGTCCTTTTAAACATATAATTCAGATCCATAATTCACACAATGCTTGTACATTATTGCAAATCTAACAGTGGTATTTCATTTGGGTGTCTCGCAGGTCAAATGGTTTTGAACAGAAACGCTACGCACGGATGGCCGATAAGAAAGCTATCCAGGATGCAGCTTACAAATGGAGTGTGGAGGACATGTAAGGCCAGTCGGAAACTGATGGGGGAGGAGCAGAGTTGAAGATCGCGAAAGCCCCTTCAATAGAAAGATTTTGTTCAATATTTTGTGAAAATGTTTGATACTTTTACAAGAATATCACATTCTAACACACTGTAAATAGCAGTGACATGACAGCATTTAATTGGTTTTGTAAATAGTGATTGAAAGTGGAGCTCAGGCAGATGTTTTTCACAATTTTATTAAATAGTTTGATTTTGTAAAATATTTTGCCCCTTTATTCACTTCAGACATAGAGCAATACAATGTCCGTCATTTATTTGATGGAACAAACAAGGTGATGTTCTTCTCTAAATATGAAATATTTTTTGTATTTACATGTTAGTGCGTAGATAAACAGGTGAAATTAATATAATGATTAAAAGAATTGGGACCAGAACACGGGAGTGATACTCAAACCTCATTTGTTATTAATTTCATCAGTGATTATCCTCCTATACAAAGCAAAATCCATCTTTAAAAGTTTGTTGT